>CM021100.1:892815307-892894682 GCA_007115665.2 Sequoiadendron giganteum
CCAGAAAACCATGACCTCGTCGGTTTGGTAAAACTATCCCCCCTATCAGTGTACATAATATGCACTCAATCCTCTCATATCTATCAACCAACACTGGCCATTTGATCTCATAGTGCTCGATGTTGAGCCTACTAATATCATCCACCTGATAAAATATCGCTAGCTCAGTCAATCCATATTGGGTATCGTACATCACCCACTCTCCTCTAATTGATAGTCTTAGTATCTTGTACACATCCTCCAAGGTGACAGTCGCCTCCCCAGTTGGCAAATGAAATGATGATGTATCAGAGTGTCATTGCTCGCACAACGCAATAAGGATCCCCCTGTTTGCCCGAATGGTCGGCATCAACAGGCAGTGACGTAGACCAAGTCTCCACAGAAGCCGTATCTCTACACTACTCAAACGATCTCTCAGATCGAATGTGTCTGGACGAGTCTCTCATGTATATATAGGATCCCATACAACCTACATTTCAACCAGATGTCAATATTTTCAAACATTTTCCTTAGAATTTTTTTCAAAAATTTTACTAGCCAAATTCGGCTCATTGTAACAGATGCAGTGCACTCTTACAAATGTGTTGCTTGATAACTCATTTGCATCGCATATTACATATGTGTTGCACATTTCCCACACCTATTTCTTCCCACTCCAAATGTGGTCGACACAAATCAAATGCGGTGCAAAAAACCAAATGCAGTACATTTCCTCTCAGCCTGTCTACTTCACGCGAATGTGTTTCACTAATGCACATGCGGTTCACTACCACAGATGCATTTATCCCTAATGCAAATGTGTTCCATAACTACATATGCAGTGCATAAAAATAAAAATGCATTGATTCCCTAATATGCCTAACCTAGCCTAGACGTTTTTTTGAAAATGCGCTGTTTTGCAGTCAGATGCGGCAAATATGACGACATATGCATCAATCCCAAAAGACTGCATATTCTAATTAACTTTTAAGGGCCTAAAACTACATGCAAAATTAAATTTCAAGAGTTTGTTTTTAGGTACATACCGGTGGTCCTGCATCGGCTGGCCACTTGAAGGTTCGGATCCGATATACTGGATGTGCAACATAGGGAATAGGTGCCATTTTCATCCGCTATTTAGAGAAAATTCTTAGTTTTCCAAACTCTTTCGGGTGCAAATGAATTAGTTTTCAACCTAATTCCTATTTATAGATAGGGTTTGGGTGGCATTTCTTTTGCCCTTTTCTATTGGACACTTGACCTTTCAAATTCAAATGACCCGTACACGTCTGTATCACCTCCAATTTCAATTCCATCAACTCCATAGTGTTTCTAACTATCAAATTGACTTATCGGGAACATTTCCTGATTTCTTTGAAAATTTTCAAAAATTGTCAATTTTCCCGAGGGGGCATACCCTAACTTGTTTCATGCTGGGGCACAATCGGGGCATATTTTCTTTGACACAACACCATAACAACATTGTATCAAAGAGGGGCAAACTGTAGACATTGAAAATTGGTCTAGGCTTGTGAACACCACTTTCGACATAATTTTCTATTATCCATGGTCATGATTAAATATTGTTAATTATTTAATTACCTTTCTAACACATATTTCCTCTATTAATTAAACACTCCTTTTTAATTAATTCATTAATTCATTAATAGCCTTTATTCAACTTGATTAATTAAATAAATTATATTTGTTTAATTATGTCGCTAACTAATTAATTCTTCCTTCTTAATTAAATGATTTATTATTTAATTTCCCCTTTGTCATATTTCAACTATAATTAAATATTTATTATTTAATTTATTCTATTACACCTTTACAATAGTCAAATTAAATAAATGATCTTTATATATTTAATTAAATCTTTTATTTTAAAATGTTGAATTAAATTAACATTTAATTCATATTTATTTATTTATGTCACATTCTTCTATCAATCAGTTGACTAAACATTCACTCACCTTCTGACTCAAGATCAATTTTTAGTTCTCTAGTTATCTCTGGATTCAACATCTGATTATCTCTACGAGAGGACTCACTATCACAACTAGTCAGTTAACTAGTTCCAACTAATATGCATGATGAGTTTATTAATTAAATATCTTTAATTAGTTAGTTAACTCATGTTTGCATTCAAATGAATTATTATTCAACTTATAACTTTGTCTTTGACATTCAAAGTCTATTTCTTCTATTTTTGAAGGCTCTTATCTAAATATTAAAATATTGAACTCGTGTTCTAACTCACGTTCTAACTTAGTCTTTATCCTGCAGTCTTTTTTGACTCATGTTCTAACTCACATTCTATGTGACATAGAACTCATATCACATGGCATTCATCAATCTCATCCGTTGATCTCTCTTTCAATCTGAGCTGATCGTTCCAAAACCCAAAATCTATAAAATGGCTTGTCATTATCATTATTCCTCCTCCTGAAATCATACACTTTTGAGAAGAAACTTATCTTTGATATTTTTCTTAGACACTTGACGAATCTATGCTTGCATCAATACTAAAAATCAGAGGGCAAGAATACTAAAACAACAAAATGGAGAAGAGAAATCAAGATAATTCGAAGGAGTGAACCCATATTCGGTGAGAGCTTTTCAATTCATTTGTTTAGTTATTCATTATGTTTATTTCCTCATTCTTTGTTGTTTGATTTAGATTAATATTGGTTAGATTAAGATTAACATTGTTTATTCTATGTTACAGAAATGATATTTGAAGGTTAAGATAACAAATTTATTACATGATAATGAACTATTATGCTTTTTGATGGAAATCGACGTGAACGATAATTCAAATTATAATGCAAATGAACATGAATGAAAATACAAATGATAATGCAAATGGACATGAACAATAATGCAAATAGACATGAACGATAATGCAAACGATAATGTGATGATTGCAGGGAAAAATTTGAGTGTCTACAATTTCTTGGCTTTCACATGTTTATATGGTAGTTTTATTTATGATACTATTCATGAGCTCACTATATATATCTAAAAAAATTCCACCTATATTTATGTTCTTTTTTATTGAATATTTTATAGATATTATAAACTCAAATGATGTTAGAAAATCTTTCCAATGCATATTTTTTACATTTATATTTTTTAAAGATTTCTACTAAGGTTTGAATTTCCATTTTGTTATTTTTGAGACACCCTAAAATCTATACTTGGTAATCACAAGAATTCCTTGGAATTTATGGAGGAAATTGAGGGGGTTATTTTATGCATTTCATTCAACATAAAATTTACTGTGCATAATTTATTGACTTAGAGATGAGTGTTTGGAGGTGTCGACAGATTCAAATTTTCTAATAATTAAAAAATGATTCAACATAAATGAAAATAAAAGTGATTTAATTTTGAACTCAAATTGCTAAAAAATTATAGAAACTCGCCCCTTCCATCTTATAGAGAAATGATTCATTAAATTAAAATTACCCCAAATCAACAAAAATACACTCACACAATAATTCTATCCTATTACATGAAGAAAATAACACATTAATCTGACTATTTTTCATAAAAAATATGAGTGTGTTACAACATGATAGCACTATTATATTTTCATGTTTGAATGCAATTAAATTTATGCATGCTAGTGACTAAGATTTAGACTTGTTACTATCAAACTATAATTCAATCATGTTATAACATAATGATTTTATGGTTTCCATAAAAAATTAGCATGTTATTAGAGAGTGTGGTAAGTTTATGAGCCTCTTTGTACCTAAGTAGATAGTTGATCTAGTATTTAAATATTTTAATTTTCTTCTAAGGTATCCCATTATGGGAGATTGCTAGAATTTTTGTCTCAACCTTGAGTCCCTATATTAATACCACAAGATGTAATTTTCAAGTTATAAAACAACAAATATATATAAATTTCAACAATCAAATAATTTAATTTTTGGCTTGCAACATGTTAGAATAGACATTAATTAGAACAAGATAGTTACAAAAAATGCATCTCTTTCACATCTTAATATTTTTAAATAGGAACAATCATATAGAACTCATTTTTATGGATGAAAAATATATTAATAAACGTGGGATGAGACGTTAAAATGATTCTTAAAATAAATTGGGAGGAGCTTGGGAAACCAAATTTACATGATACTCCCTATGATATAGTACTAGATGAGGGAGCATCCAAAATTTTCATTAGCACATGGTAGAATATAAAGGTCAAATTCTTGGGTTTAAAGGAAAAATAAATTTTGAGGTGTTTGAGATTCAAAAGGACTCTTTGGTGCTTTAAATGTTTTTCTTAATTTCTCAAATTGGTTCATGTAGAATGTAATGAAATCTTTGACTCCCAAAAAGAATAATTGAAATTTTATATGGAGGGATAGATAGTACATATATCATTTAATATGAATATTGAATAAGATTATGACAAGGAGATAGAAAAAGAAAGAGATGTAGAAGAAGATGATGTATTTAGATGGATATATTCATTGAGGAAGTTGCCTAAGATTGATACAAAGGGAGATACCAAGATAGAGGGGGAAATATTGGTGAAAGATGGTGATTCTACCATAGATATAATTGATGATGCAAAATTAGATGAAATAAATATAAGGATAAAGAAGGAAATAAACATATATAGATACAAAATTGGGTGCTAAAAACATTTACAAATAAAGAGAATATATTGTAGATCAAAACTAGTAGAGAATTTAGTATAAGGATTCATAAAAGAGTACTAGTAGGCACCATAAATATGTTTGAAATTGATATGGAGATTAGATAGAGTACTAAAAATTTAGAAACCTATTTTAGGAGGTAGGAGATATATGGAATATTATTAATAGAATGCAAAAGAAGGTGGGGCACTACATATTGGTTGTTTCCAAGAAAGGAAGGAAGATGAAGGACCTAGGATGAAAATGCATATTTTAAGGAGGCGAGACTAGTAGAGAATGCAAAAGGGATGCTAAGTGAAACTGAAGAAGAATACACATCAGCTCATGTAACAATAGTAAATACATTCAAGATAATATAAATATGAAGACATAATAAATTGTGATGATGTAGAATAAAAAAATCAAGGATGTGCAAGAAAGGATAGATGGTGATAAAAAGGAAGGTTGTAGCATAGAAGAAGAATATAGAGTTGTGATAAAGTATCATGGATCTAATGAAGAAAATTTTAAAGTAAGAATGTATAAAGATGAACCATTGATGCTACAAATAATTGTTTATGAAGAAAGAGAGGAAATTGAGAGTAATGTAGTACTATGAAATCTAGTGATAACTTGAAGATTCTAGTTTTATAGAACTCATTGAGGATGTGCATTTGAGTTTTTATTTTCATAAAATTGAAATGAGGAACCTTCAATTTTCTTATATATCAATTATTTGATTCATTTTTCCTTGCTACTAGATAAGACATTCGATGAACCCACTATTGTAAGTAAATAAATTTACCTATATTTGACAAGAGAGAGAAGAAATAAATGCATACCTTATTTCCTTCTGTGATAATTTGTCAAGTTTTGTTTGCGCCTATTTTCTTTTAAAATTTTTTTTGAGCCTTATTTTTTCTTTTTGATATTTGTCCCATTTTCCTCTTCAAATTAAAAATGATTCAAAACAAATTCTCCTCCAAAATGCAAAAAAATTGTGACAAAAGAATTGTCAAAAACTTTCAACAGTTGCCTCATAGATAATAAGAAATGCAACAATAACAAAAAAGATTTATAACTTTCTCAAAAATTTACCTCTTTTCACCTGGACATTATCTTTTTCATAGACTGACACTGACATGCCCTAAAGCATGAGGTCAGTTGGAAATTGTCTTTTTCACAGATTGATCTCATAAAAACACAAACAAACCCTAAAAAAGTGGTCTGACTTTTGTATGTATACAACGGGGATTCGATCAAACCCATACTTTGGGGGTTTGATCGAACTCCCCTAACCATAAATTTACACATAATTTTAAAGGGGTTTGAACAAAAATATGTTCTTTCAAACCCATGTTCGATCAAACATTATTTTGGGGTTCGTTCGAATAGGGGTTCAAGTGAACCCCCCATTTCCCCCTATCTCTCAACAAGCTAGTAAATTTATGAAAAAAATTGTCTTTAGAAGCTCAATTTGAGGATGAAAATGGATAAAAAATCATAAACCCAACTAGATAATGATAGTCCTCATAATGAGCTATTCGTCGAATATAATTTTAATATGGCTTGCTTTTATTATGTATTTTATTTTTTAGTTTTATTAAACATAGGTTTTTCACCGAAAATCAAGTTCTTTGTTCTGCACATGTGGAAAAATAGTAGATTATCAAAATAGAAATTTGAAAAATATGTTTAGGTTGGGCATTGATGTCCTTGATCCATTAATTTTATTTTTTTGAATTTTGATACATACAAAAAACGTTATGTTGTATACAATCCACCTATGTTTGAATTGTATTTGGTTTGACTTCTAAACTTTATTAAGGAAAAAATATTTGATAAAACACTATGAAACCAAATGAAAGTGCTAGATATCATAGTTACAAATCTAAATTCAATAAAAATATAATTTTATCTTTCATACAAAAAAAGATATGTTGTATACGGTGAGCGTCACTCCTTAAAAATGTTGTTTTTAAAAAAAAGTTTTAGAAGGAGATGAAAAAATAAGTGCAATCTGATTCCAATTTTTTTGAAAAAACTATATTTATAATCTATAGACAAAATTTCACAAATCACTAGTTTGCATCATTTTCAAATTCCTCACGGTTTAACTGCTATATGAGCCTGAAAGTGAAGATTTAGTTAAAAAAATTAGTTCAGTGTCTAGTTTGCCCAAAAATTGTAAATGAGTATTGTGGGATCACTCTGATGGGTTTGTTGGATTAGGCATGATTTCTTGTTGTTGTGGATGTAAGGGATGCTAGTAATTTGCATTCTAGTTTTTCTATTATTGGCCCTTTTGCCATTGATTTTTCCATTGATTTTATTATGGCCATTGGGGGTTGTCGTTAAATCCTTAAAAATTTTGGTGTGCCAACATGGGTTGTTGTTGTTGGTTCCAATTTAGTTGGGTTTTTGGCCATTGGTTTTGTGTGTTTTCTTGAGGCTGAGTGTTCCAACTAGAATTTTTTTGATTTCTAAATGGAAATTATGTATTGAAGTTTAAAGAATCTTGAGGCATACCTTGTCTTGGTTTCCATGGCCTTCTTTGTGCAATGCATAAATTTTTTCCATCTTCACCCTTTAGTTCTTGAAAGTCTATTTTCATTGGTCTATCCTTTATGATACTGACTACCCTTTTGCACTTATAATTAGCTTTTCTTTGTCTACAGTTAGGGAATTATTCAGTGAGAATTGCCTTTGCCTCTTCTTTATTTTTCTTCACATGTAGAGTGTTCAATTGAATATCCAAATGGCTTATGATATCTTCATTCATTCTGGACAACAATTTATTCAATTCCACTCTTGATACTCTATTAGATGTCTTGTTGATGGAAGATGTTCTTTCCCTCTTGTCCTCTTGGTAAAGGTTCTTGAATAGTTTCTATAAACTTTTCATATTTATTCAAAAGGTAGTTGTGATAAATATCCTAACCCAATAAGATTAATGGAATCCATGTAGTCATCATTGAATCCTCTTAGAGACACCAAATTCAAGGATTCTTTTGAAAGTCTATTTTGTGTATTCTTTTTAAAAAAAATTAGAACCTTTCTAGATAGTCCGTCTAAGGTTCATCTTCTTTCTAGGACATTCTAAAAATGTCATCCCTTCTTCTGTCAACCCCTCTACAATAGTCTTGGTATTTTTCCAGGAACTTATTCTTTATAGTGTCCGAATTTGGAACATCTCTTCCCAAAACCATAAACCATCTTAAGGAAAAATCCTTCAAGGTTTCTAGAAATAACTTGAGTCTATGTGCATTAGTTGTGTAGTCATAACTCCTACACATGATGTGAAACTCAGAAAAGAAGGTATTTGGATCCTTAGTTACCAAACCATAAAATATGGGAAACACAAAAGGAGGTATATTCTTTAGAAAAAATGCTCTTTCCTAGTTCCTTATTGGGAACTCAAAAGCTACATGTTCTAGTGGGTCATCCACCACTGCATCAACCATGGTTTAGAAGGTCTCCTCTATTTTTGCAATGGATGTTGGTGAGAGGGAAATTTCTTCTTCAAGAATACCCTCACTTTGATTATTGGTCTCACCAATATCCATTATAACTTATCGTTATGAGGGGAGATATATTCCTAAGGAATCTCTCTGCCTCTACATACAATAGGTGTGATTTTTTATAGAAACAACTCCTACACAATGTTAAAGAAATGTTCTAGTATTGATGGAGTAAAACCTAATTGTTTTAATGTTGGAAACAAAAAACTAATCTATGAAAAATTGGAATAACATAAATTAATATTTGAAAGTAGCACCATCCCCAACAATGACAACAAAAATGTAGAGGCCTAATAATGTTCAAGAAACTTGGTGTCAAACACACAATTCAGAGGGGATCTTATTAAATAGTTCACTAAACGCTTGAAAGAAATTCATTTAATTTATCAACCAAGGATAACATAATATTTTGATGATGTTGACATTGCATGTGCTTCCAAATAATATTCACTACCTATATCATCCTAGCATAGGTGTTTACACATAATGGAAATCCTAAATTGCATAATAGTGAAAAGAAGTAATGTTGAAGCTATTGCTATGGGTACTTACAACTAAAGACTATGAATAGTTCACTGTCAAGAAATGATTTCTACATTTAACCAACACTTGCTAACTAAACTGAATTGACTAAATCTAGAGAACAATGCATGGAACAATTAAATCATGAATACTAGAAAAAAAATTATTCACATTCACCACATGAAGAATCTGATTAAGAAAAACCTAATTATGAAATTAAATACTAGAATAAAAATGAATATATAGGAAAAAAATAGGGGAAAAATTACCTTAAGTGGCCCTTGCTCAAATGACTATCTCCAAAAAGTGAACTCAAATCTAGCTCCTCAAACTAAATTAACATAATGATAACTAAAAATATCTCATTACATAATTCAAGATATCAAAATACAAATAGATTCTTCTAGAATATCTTATTCATAAGATCATTATTAAGAAATAAAAAATTATCTATGTAAAAATAGAAACTAACCGAAAAAATCTATCTACTATATTCTTTTTTCCAACCATCTATCTAACTCAACCATTGAACCATTCATATAGGTAGTGTATAGGAGGGAATATTCACAATGGCAACACAAAAAGTATCCTTCTACTTTTCTTTGTTTTTTGGGCCCTCCTTGTTAAATTGAGCATAATGTTGCCTTGCTTTAGTGTTGTAATGTTTTTGACACATTCACATTAGGTCTTGGGCCCTTGTGAGCTAAATGAGCTCAATTGTACCTTATTTTATGTTTTTTAAAGTGTTGTACCACACTTTCACACTTTTCTAGGGTTTTCATAAATAACTAGGCTTCTTTATGCTTAATTTGGCCTTATTTTGCATCCACAAGCCTTAATTAATGCATCTTTCCAAGGATAATCCTAACATAAACCAACATACAATCATAATTAAAGTGTTTCTAGGTTGTGTGGCCCTGATTTAGTGATATAGGAAGGTAAGTGAACCAATATGGTTCCCAAAAAGGGGACTTAAGTGGACACATTTTTTGAAATCAAGAAATACTAACCTTGGACGTGAAATTGAGGATATTTACACTCAAAATTTTGAGATGGAAAAAAAACAAGGATCAAAATGCTCTGAGTCTACTTTCTAAAATACTAATTTAGTTTTAAAATGGTTGAGATTAAGGGGTTCAAACAAGGGACGTACACAAATTGGTGTTATTTTTGTCAGAAAAACATAAGATAGCAACTCTTGTATGACCCTAGTACGGTGAACTTTTTTGTAGTGTTTTTAAAATATCTATACTCAGAAGTTAGCTAATAGTTTGTAGTTGATGCATGATTTTTCAGATAATGTTTTAATGAATATTTTATTTTTAACTAATTTTTGAAGTGGACACTTCTTGAAAAGTAGAATTTTGGTCACTCTCCCCCTACAAATTTTGGAAAGTAATTGATTTAAAAAAAATAAATTGTAGAATGCAATCTAGTTTCTAAAAATGTGATTTATTTGAAATTTTGATGAATGGTTAATTTATAATGAAAAAAGCACCAAACACTTCTTTTTGGCAAAAAAGAGACATACAAACAAAAGAAAATATGGATGAAAGGCTTAACATTGTCAGAAAGTGAAAAAAATTACATCGTTGAATAGCTAGGAGAGAACCTAACATTATGCATGTGTTCAATTTTTTCAATATTGAACCACATGCAATCCTGACAGTGAGCACGAACCCGATTATGTGAAAAATTGTAGAATTTACAAAAACATGTCTCTAGTCGTTGGGAATGCCCTCTAAGCCTTTGGGTTGGTATTCCAAGACAAAGACCAATCCTAAGGCTTGGGGATTCCCAAAGGAAGATATAATGCAAGCCCGTTATAATGCAAGCGCATTATATATCAGTTTTGACATGTTTTGTGAATGCATTTTTTGTGTTTTGTGAATGACGCGCTCGTGTTTTGATCTACATTGAATTTATTTTTCTTCTCTTTTTTTTTCTTTCTTCTCGTTATCTTTGAGGGAAACTATATACATGAAATAAAAATTTAAGTATAACTTGAAATTTACATATGGAAATTTACTTTCTTATACTTTAAGTTATATTTCATGTATATAGGCATGATGTTTGAGAGTGGTTTCAAATCTCTAGGAGTTATAATGAAAATTGTAGTTTTTGGAAGATCTAAAAAATTTCAGACTTAGTCAAATTTAAGTAATCAGCATGTCAAATTTTAGTAGTCAGCAAGTCGTATCATATTTCTCTCTCACTCTCACCTTCTATATAATATCTATATCTCCTATCCCCCTCTCTCTCCCTTCCTCCCTCTCTCCCCTCTCTCTCTTCTAGTTTTTGAAAAATCTCACAAATTTCAGACTTAGTCAAATTTCAGTAATCAGGAGGTCAAATTTCAGTAATCAACAAATTGTATTATTTCTCTCTCTATCTCACTCATTTTTATCCCTTACACTCTAGACCTCTCTCTCTCACTATATCTATCCCTTTTTTTGACTCTCTCTATCTCTATGTCTCCTTTTCCCTCTAATTCTCTCTACCTCACTTCTCTCTCCCTCCCTCCCTCCTTCCCTCTCTACTTATCTCTATCTCCCTCCCTCCATCTCTCTCTCTACATACCTACCTATCCCTCCATCACTCCCTACCACTCTCTCTATTTCTCTCTACCTAGCCTCTCTCTCACCTCCCTCTCTCTCCCTGCATACTTCTCTCTCCCTCTCTTCTTCCCTATCTACTCTCTATCTCCCAATACATCTCTCTACCTACCTCTCCATCCATAAAACCTTACCACTCTCTCTACACCTCTCTATCTCACCTTTCTCTCCCTCCCTCCCTCATTCCCTCTCTACTTCTCTATATCTCTCCTCTCTCTCTACCTCTCCTTCCATCTCTACTTATCTTTATCTCCTCTCTCCCTCTGTCTACCTACCTCTCCTTCCACCACTCTCTATTTCTCTCTATCTCACCTCTCTCTCCCTCACTACATCTACCTTCCTCTCTAATTATCTATATCTCCCCTCTCCCTCTCTACCTAGCTCTCCATCCATCACAACCTACCACTCTCTCTCTCTAATACTCTCTATCTCAACTCCCACTCTCTCCATCCATACCTCTCCCTCTCCTTCCCTCTCTACTCTCTACCTACCTCTCTATCCATTACTCTTTAACACTCTCTCTACACCTCTCTATCTTTCTTCTCTCCCTCCCTCATTCTCTCTCTACCTCTCCTTCCCTCTCTAATTATCTTTATCTCCCCTATCCCTCTCTCTCATTCCTCCTTCACCCTCTTCCTCTCTCGCTCTCTTCCTCTCTCCTCTTTATCTCACCATTATCTCTTTCCATCTTTGTAACTCTCTACTTCTCTATATGTCACCATTTTGTCTCTAAATATCTTTATCTCACTTATCCCTCTTTACCTCTCCCTTCCTCCCCTCTCTTACCCACCCCCCCTCCTTCCCTCTATCTAACCTATCCCTCTCTATTCGTATATCCCTCCATCCCTCCATCACTCCATACCAAACTCTCTCTATTGATCTCTATCTCACCACTCTCTCACCTCCCTCTCTCCCCCTCCATACCTCTCCCTCTCCTTCCCTTTTTAATTTGTATCTCCCTAATCCATCTCTACCTACCTCTCCATACATCACTCCCTACCACTCTCTATATACATTTATATCTCACTTCTCTCCCTCCATGATTCTCTCTCTACTTCTCTCTACCTCTCCTTCTTTCTCTAATTATATTTATCTCCCCTATCCCTCTCTCCCTCACTATATGTCTCTCTCCCTACCTTTTCCCCTATCTACTCTCTATATCTCCTCTCCCTCCCTCTCCCTCTCTCTCACTCTCTCTCACTCCTCCCTCACCCTCTTTCTCTCTCACTCGCTCCTCTCTATCTCACCATTATCTCTTTCCCTCTCTATAAATCTCTCCTTCTCTAAATGTAACCATTCTATCTATACTTATCTTTATCTCACATATACCTCTTTACCTCTCTCTTCCTCCCCTCTCTCACCCACCCTCCCTCCTTCCCTCTATCTCTATCTCTCTCTACTTCTCTCTATCTCACCTATCCCTCTGTACCTGCATATCCCTCTATCAATCCCTACCACACTCTCTTTATTTCTCTGTATCTCACATATCTCTCACCTCCCTCTTTCTCCCTCCATACCTCTCCCTCCATTTGTCCTTCCTTATCTACTCTTTATCTCTCATGTATCTCTACCTCTCCCTCCCTATCTACTTATCTTTATCTCCTCTTTCCCTCCCAACCTCTCTCTCTCTCCCCAACCCTCCATCCCCCTCTTTCTCTCTCACCCTATGAGGGTTATGGGTGTAAGGTTTAGTTTTTAAGGTATAGGTTTGAGGTTATAGGGTTATGTGTATAAGGAATAGGGTTTAGGGTTTAGGATATAAGGTATAAAGTTGAGGGTATAGGGTATAGGGATGAGGGATGAGGGATGAGGGTTTAGTGTTTAGGGTTTAAGGTATAGGGTTGAGGTTTGAGGGATAGTGTTTAGGGTTGAGGGTATAAGGTTAAGTGTATAGGGTATATGGATTATGTTTTAGGATATTGGGTATATAATTGAGGGTATTGGGTTGAGGATATTATGTTTAGTTTTGATGTTTTAGGGTTTAATATTTATGTACGAGTTTGAGGGTTGAGGGTTGAGGTATAATGTCTAGGGTTGATGGTATGAGGTTAAGTGTATAGGGTATAGGGATTAGGGTTTAGGGTGTAGGGTGTAAGGTATAAGGTCTAGGGTTAAGGCTTGAGATTTTAGGGTTTTTCATTTAAGTATAGGGTTGAGGGATATTGTTTATGGTTTAGGGTATAAGGTTGAGGGTGTAGGGTATAGAGATGAGGCTTGAGGGTGTAGGGTTTAGGGTTTAAGGTATAGGGTTGAGGGTTGATGGATAGCGTTCAAGGTTGAGCATATAGGGCTAAGTGTATAGGGTATAGGGTTGAGGGTATTGGGTTTAGGATTGAGGTTTAGGGTTTAGTGTACAAGGTTAAATGTAGGGTTTAGGGTTTAAGTATAGGGTTGGGGGATGATGTTTAGGGCTTAGGTTATAAGGTTGAGGGTATAGGGTATAGGGATGAGGGTTGAATTTTTAGGGTTGAGGTATAGTGTTCACGGTTGGGAGTATAGGGTTAAGTGTATAGGGTATAGGGATTAGGGTTTAGGATATTGGGTATAGGGTTGAGGGTATTGGGTTGAGGATTGAGGGTTTAGGGTTTAAGGTTCAAGGTCTAGGGTACAAGGTTTAATGTAGGATTTACTATTTAATTATAGGGTTAAGGTTTCAAGGATAATGTTTAGGGTTAAGGGTATGGCATATAGGGATGAGGATTGAGGGTGTAGGGTTTATGGTTTAAGGTATAGGGGTGAAGGTATAAGGTTAAGTTTATAGGGTATAGGGATTAGGGTTTAGGATATTAGATATAGGGTTGAGGGTATTGGGTTGAAGGTTTAAGGTTAAGTTTATAGGGCATAGGGATTAGGGTTTAGGAGAGAGAGAGAGAGACCTTAGAGAGGGTGGAATTGCCAATTTCATCGAATTGGCAAGCTAGTGGGCCCATTAGCTTGGCAATTTGGTGAAATTGGTAACCTAACTTGCCCTATTTCAAAAAATGGGTCTGAGAAATGGGGTCTCTTGGTGATTTAAATCATCAAGAGACCCCATTTCTTCAACCCATTTTTTTAAACAAACCACTACATTGCCAATTTCACCAAATTGGCAAGCTAGTAGGCTCACTAGCTTTCCAATTTGGTGAAATTGGTAGCTTAACTTGCCCTATTTGAAAAAATTGGGTCTCTTGGTGATGTACAAAATGGGGTCTCTTGATGATTTACATCACTGAGAGACCTCATTTCTTGCACCCATTTTTTAAAAATAGGCCACTACATTACCAATTTCTTTGAATTGACAAGTTAATGAGCCCACTAGCCTGGCAATTCAGTTAAATTGGCAACCTAACTTTCCTATTTGAAAAAATGGGTCCAAGAAATGGGATCTCCTAGTGATGAACATCACCGGGAGACCCCATTTCTTGGACACATTTTTTAAAACAGGCCATTACATTGCCAATTTCACTGAATTGGCAAGCCAATTGACCCACTAGCTTGCCAATTTGGTGAAATTGCTAACCTAACTTGTCCTATTTGAAAAAATGGGTCCAAGAAATGGGGTCTCCCAGTGATTTACATCAACGAGAGACCCCATTTCTTGGACCCATTTTTCGAAATAGGCCACCACATTGCCAATTTCACCAAATTGGCAAGCCAATGGGCCCACTAGCTTGACAATTTGGTGAAATTAACAACCTAACTTGTCTCTTTGAAAAAATGGGTCCAATAAATAGGGTCTCCCAGTGATGTAAATCACAGAGAGACCCCATTTCTTGGACCCATTTTTTCAAACACACCACTACATTCCCAATTTCACCTAATTGGAAAGCTAGGGTAGAGGGTTTAAGGGTTTAAGGGTAGAGGGGAGAGAGATATAAGGAGTGAGTGAGTGAGAGAGAGAGAATTGAGAGAGGGAGAGTTGGTAGGATGGAGAGACTTGAGAGAAAGAGAGAGGGGGAGGGAGTGGAAGAGAGATAAAGGGTAGAGGGTAGAGGGTTTAAGGGTTAAGAGTATTGGGGGGAGAGATAAAGGGAGTGAGTGAGAGAGAGAGACCTAAGAGAGGGAGAGGCAGTAGGAGGGAGAGAATTGAGAGAGAGATAGGGAGAGATTGGGAGAGAGATAGAGGGAGGGAGGGTTAAGTGTAGAGGGTAGAGGGTTTAAGGGTTTAGTGTTTAAGGGTTAAGGCTTTAGGGTTTAGGGTTTAGGGTTTAGGGTTAAGGGTAGAGGGGAGAGAGATAGAGGGAGTGACTAAGAGAGAGATACCTAAGAGAGGGAGATGGGGTATGATGGAGAGATTTTAGAGAGAGTGAGAGGGAGTAGGAGAGAGATAGAGGGTAGAGGGTTTAAGGGTTAAGGGTTAAGGGTTAAGGGTTAAGGGGGGAGGAGAGATATATAGGAGTGAGAGAGAGATATAATTTAGAGAGGGAGAGACTTGAGAGAGAGAGAGGGAGGGGAGATATAGAGACTCTCCTGCATACCCCCTCTCTCTCAAGACTCTCCCTCCTAACCCATAACCCTCTCTTAGGCTTCTCTCACTCACTCACCCATTCCCTCTATCTCTCTCCCCTCTACCCTTAACCCTAAACCCTAAAAATTTATCCCTTAAAACCTACACCCTTAAACCATCTATCATCTACCATATACCCTTAACCCTCTACCATCTATTTGTATCCCACTCACTCACTCCCTGTCTCTCTCTCAAATCTCTCCCTCCTACCCCCTCTCCCTCTCTCACATCTCTCTCCCACTCACTCACTCCTCTAATATCTCTCCCCTATACCCTTAACCCTTAACCCTCTACCCTCTAACCTTGACCCTCTACCCTCTATCTCTCTCCCATTCCCTCCCTCTCCCCCTCTCTCACTCCCTCCCTCTATCTCTCTCCCCTATACCCTTAACCATAAACCCTAAAACCTTAACCTTTAAAACCTAAACCATTAAACACTCTACCCTCTACCCTTACCTCTCTACCTTCTATCTCTCTCCCACTCCCACTCCCTCTCTCTCAAGTCTCTCCCTCATACCCCCTCTCCCTCTCTCAAGTCTCTCTCTCACTCACTCCCTCTATCTATCTACTCTCTACCCTTAACCCTTAAACCGTAAACCCTTAAAACCTCTACCCTCTACCCTCTATCTGTCTCTAATTCACTTCCCCCCCCTCTCTCTCTCAAGTCTCTCCCTCCTTCCCCCTCTCAATCTCTCAAGTCTCTCAATCAATCACTCACTTCTATCCCTCTCGCCTCTACCCTTAACCCTCTACCTTATAGCCTCTACCCTTAATTATCTACCCTCTATATCTCTCCCACTCCCTCCCTCCCTCTATCTCTCCCCTCTACCCTTAACCCTTAAACCCTCTATCCTCTACCCTCTATCTCTCTCCCACTCTCTCCATATCTATCTCTCTATCTCTCTCTCATTTCTCTCCCTCATAACCCCTCTACCTCTCTCAGGTCTCACTCTCACTCACTCCTATCTCTCTCTCCTCTACCCTCAACCCTTGACCCTTAAACCCGTAAACCCTTAATCCCTCTACGCTCTATCTCTCCCATTCCCTCTCCCTCTCTCTCAAATATCTCCCTCCTACCCCCTCTTCCTCTCTTAGGTCTATCTCTCCCCTCTACCCTTATCTCTAAACCCTAAACCCTTAACCCTTAAACACTCTACCATCTACCCTTAATCCTCCCTCTATCTATCTCCCACTCCATCCCTCTTTCCCTCTTTCAATTCTCTCCCTCTTACCCCCTCTCCCTCTCTCAAGTCTCTCTCTCTCTCTCTCTCTAAATTACTCACTCCCTCTATCTATCTCCCCTCTACCCTTAACGCTTAACCCTCTACCATTAACCCTTAAACCCTAAACCCTTAACCCTTAAACCATCTACCCTATACCCTTAACCCTCCTTCCCTATATCTCTCTCCCACTCCCTCCCTCTCTCTCAACCCTCTCCTTCCTACCCCCTCACCCTCTCTCAGGCCTCTCTCTCTTATCCAATCTCTCTATCTCTCCCCTCTACCATTAAACCTAAACCATAAACCCTAAACCCTTAAACTTTAAACCCTAAACCCTTAAACCCTCTACCCTCTACTCTTAACCCTCCCTCCCTCTATCTCTCCCCCACTCCCTCTCTCAAGTCTCTCTCACTCACTCACCCCCTCTATATCTCTACCCTCTACTCTAAACCTTCTACCATATACCCTTAACTCTTAAATCCTTAACTCTTAAACCCTTAACCCTCTACCATTAACCCTAAACCCTTAACCCTTAAACTCTCTACCCTCTACCATATAATATTGACCCTCCCTCTCTCTATCTCTCTCCCACTCTCTCCCTATATCTCTCTCAACCCTCTCCCTCCTACCTCCTCTCCCTCTCTTATGTCTCCCTCTCTCAATCACTCCCTCTATCTCGCTCCCCTCTACCCTTAACCCTAAAACCTAAACCCTTAACCCTTAAACCCTAAACCCTTAAACCCTCTACCCTCTACCCTCTACCACCCTTAACCCTCCCTCCCTCTATATCTCTCTCCCACTCCCTCCCTCCCTCTCTTAGGTATCTCTCTCACTTACTCCCTCTATCTCTCTCCCCTCTACCCTTAATCCTCTACCTTATACATTGGATCTTATATCCTCACTTATCTTTGTCCCACCCTCCTCTTCTCTACTTATCTCTATCTAAATAATCCCTCCATATATCCCCCCTCCATCCCTTCCTCTCTACCTTGATCCCTTAACCCTATACCCTCAACCCTTAAACCCTTAAAAACTCAACCCTAAACCCTAAACCCTTAACCCTTAAACCCTAAACCATTAACCCTTAAACAATAAACCCTTAAACCCTCTACCCTCTACCCTCTACCCTCAACCCTCAACCCTTAACCCTCAACGCTCAACCCTTAACCCTCAACCCTCAACCCTTAAACACAAGTAAACTCTCTACCCTAATACCTGAACTCTCAACCCTTAAACCCTCAACACTCAACCCTTAAACCCTAATCCCTCAACACCTATACCCTCTACCTTATGCATTAAACCCTCAACCCTATACTCTCTACCCTCAACCTTAAAACCTCAACCCTCAAACCTTAAACCCTCTACCCTCTACCCTACACATTAAATGGTCAACCCTCAATTATCAGCCCTCAACTCTTAATCCCTCAACCCTAGAAAGGTAGGGAAACATAGGTGAGATACAAAGTGATAAAGGGAGACATAGGTAAACAAAGGGAGAGGGGAGATAAATATAGGTAGAGAGGGAAGGAGATGTAGATAGGGTAGAGATAAAGAGAAGTAGAGAGGGGAGGGAGGGACATGTAGGGAGGAGATAGAGGCGAGTGTGTCTGAGAGAGAGGTAGATGGAGGGAGATGAGAGATAGAGAGTAGATATGGAAATAGGTAGGGAGGAGACACAATTAAGAAATAGAGTGATGGAGGGAGAGGTGGGTAAAGAGAGGGAGAGGGGAGATAAAGATAAATAGAGAGGTATTGAGATGTAGAGAGAGATGATATATAGAGAGAAGTAGAGAGTGGGGGAATAGAGGGAGAGGAAATAAGGAGATAGAGGTGAGTGTGTGTGAGAGTGAGAGAGAGTGAGAGGAGAGAAAATTATGGGAGGGAGGAAGGGGAGAGATAGAAAGAGAATAGAGAGGGAAAGGGGAGAGATAGAGAGTAGAGAGGGAAGGAGAGAGTAAGAGAGAAAGTGGGGGGAGGGAGAGAGAGAGGTAGAGAGAGTGGTAGGTAGTGGAGGGAGAGGTAGGTAGAGAGGGAAGGTGAGAGGGGGGATAGGAGGGAGAGTGAGATGGAGAGAGAGTGGTGAGATAGATATTTGAGAGGTAAGGAGAGAATGAGAAAGAGAGATAAAGAGAGAGTGAGGTTGGAGTGAGGGAGAGGTAGAAAGGGATAGGTGAGATAGAGAGAGGGATGGAGGGAAAGTGGGATAGAGAGAATGGTAATTTAGAGAGGAGGGAGTGAGAGGGAAGGAGGGAAAGTGAGAGAGAGAGAATGGTGATTTAGAGAGGAGGGAGTGAGAGGTAGGGATAGAGATAGTGGTGAGATAGAGAGAAGGAGAGAATGAGAGAAAGAGGGATGTAGATATAGAGAGAGGTAAGTAGAGGGAGGGAGAGGAGAGATAAAGAGTAGAGAGGGAAAGAGGTAGAGAAGGAGACATAGGTGAGGTAGAGAGGGATGGAGTGAGAGTGATGGAGGTAGAGGTAGGTATAGAAAGGGAAAGAGAGGGGAGATAGAGAGTAGGGAGGGGAGGTAGGGAGATAGAGGTGTGTGTGTGAGTGAGTGAGAGAGAGAATGGTGAGATAGAGAAAAGGAGAAATTGAGAGAGAAATATGGGGGAGGGAGGGCAGGACAATAGTGAGAGATATTGGGAGGAGAGACAAAAATAATGGGAGGGAGAGGAGAGATAGAGAGAAGTATAGAGGTAAGGAGAGAGTGTCAGGGAGGGAGATAGAGGTTTTTGTGTGTGTGAGAGAGATATAGAGAGAGTGGTGAGATAGAGAGGAGAGAATGAGAGGGAGGGAGAGGTAATTATGAGATAGATATGAGAGAGTTAGAGAGAAATAGGAGGAAGAGAGGGATAGAGAGTGTGAGAGAGATGTAGGTAAAGGGAGGGAGAGGATAGATTGAGAGTATTGAGAAAAGAGGTGGGGATGGAGACATAGATGAGATAAAAATTGATGGAGGGAGAGTTAGGTAAAGAAAGAGAGGAGATAAAGATAAGTAGAGAGGGAATGCGATGTAGAGAGAGAGAAGAGATACAAAGAAGTAGAGAGGGGAGGGAGGGAAGTAGATGTAGGGAGGAGATAAAGGGGTGAGAGAGAGAGAGAGGGGAGAGAGGGAGGAAGGGAGAGAGAGAGGGAGTGGAGAGATAGAGAGTAGAGAGAAGGAGAGAGTGAGAAAAATATGATACAACTTGTTGACTACTAAAATTTGACCTCCTAATTACTAAAATTTGACATGTTGATTACTGAAATTTGACTAAGTCTAAAATTTTTAAGATCTTCCAAAAACTAGAATTTGCATTATAACTCTTAGAAATTTGAAACCTCTCTCAAATCCTACCTATATACATGAAATATAACTTAAAGTATAAGAAAGTAAATTTCCATATGTAAATTTCAACTTATACTTAAATGTTTATTTAATGTATATAGTTTCCCTGAAAGATAACAAGAAGAAAGAGACAAGAAAAATAGAAGAATTTTTTTTTCAATGTAGACCAAAATGCGAGCACATTATAATGCGCTCATGTTTTGGAAACATTTTTTTTATTTCAAAAAATGCACATTTTTTGAACTCAAAATGCACACATTTTTTGAAATTTAAACTATAACATAAGAACATTATAACACACTCAGATTATGGCTTGGTAATGACCGCTCCTAGGCTCAGTCATTGCCAAGCTATAACATGAGCATGTTTTACTATAATACACTCGTATCTTTTCTATTTTGAGATGAAAAAGTAAACTGGCCACAAAATTGATACCGATATTTGTGCACTTGCCTAGGACTCATATGCCACTTTGGGTATATGAGTCCAAACTAGGTATTTGGGACCCAATATGGATTTCACATCATTCTAAGCATTTTTGAAAATTTGTCCCATAGTTAGGCCTAATGGGACTCATATGCGACTTCTAGCATATGAGTCCCATGTGGCCCAAAATTAAATTTAATTCAAATTATTAGTGGGATTTTATTCTCCCAGATCTGATGTCATCTTGTAGTGTTGTAATTTTGAGAAATTTGGCATAAACAAGTATAAATACAAGTTTCTTTCACTCATTTTCATCCCTAGCTATCAAGTATTTATGCATTATAGCCAATTTTGTCATCAAGAATGCACTCAAGAGTTTAAAATATTTCAAAAGATCATTCAAGAGTCTTCACGGGATGATTATCAAGTGTTTTAGAGCATAGTTCAAGCATCAAGCATAATGTCAAAGTCATCATGCATAATTTTTGTTTTTGATCTGACAATTGTGATGTAGGATTTTATGATTCAAGATAGCATTCAATTCAAGATCTATCACATTCAAGCAAGAGTCAAGATATACATCCATTGGAGCCATTTCATACATGTTTGTAACAATTTATTGCTAGGATTTTGTGAGTTGCAACATTACATTTTTTTCATTCATCATTCCTTCATTTTATTTTATTTCATTTCAAGGTTTGATTACCAAAATGGGGTTTGACCAAGGAAAACCCCTTTCCACTAACAAAACAATATTTTTCCCTCTCTTTGGTGTGTGATTTGCAAATCTAGGTTGAAGACATATTGAAGAGAAAATTTGGAGAAATTTGTCAAGTGTTTGAAGTTGTCAAAGTCGTCACCTTGCATTGGAGATCATTGGAAGACATATATAGGTTTCAAATCAAAGTTTTAGATCTAGAAATAAAGTGGAAAGGATAGAGAAGACATTGAAGAGAAGAATCAAAATTTGATTTCCGAAAAACCCTAACTGGACTAATACACTACTTCTTTCGTATGAGTCCTACTATAGGTAAATTTTCAAATATTAAGAGTTTTAGTCATATCTCAGCTATATTTCTCTTCCTTCCCAAAAAACCTAATCTAGGAATACATCATCTAGTATAGCGTATGAGTCCCAATCAACATTAAATTTAGTGTTTTTAGCACTTCAAGTCTTCATCTAGTCCTCTTCAGATTCCTAGGTGAACACCTTTTATCTCTCAACTTTCTATCATGACTTACATGCTTTTCTGGGTCATTTAGTGAAATATTGCATTGTATTCAATTTAAGCATTAGGTATTTCATTTAATTAGTCTTTCCAAGCCTTATATTGGTGGTTAAACCCTCTTTAGTTTATAATCAGACCCTAGGACAACCCTATTACAAGATCTCTATCTCCTTTGCATATCTAAGATTGAGATCTCTAGGGTTTTCCTTGAATGAGAGTGTAGAAGATTGTTATTCTATCTCACAAGAATACAAGCAAACAATTTTCCACCTTTCAATTTAGTGAAATTTCATTTAGAACATCATAATTCTAATTTGGAGTGCATTATCATCCTAGATCTAGCTTGCATTAATACTGCATTAGGGTTTGCATTAGTTAATTGGAATCTAGGGTTTCTAAATTGTACATTAGTGAAAGTGGATATAGGTTATATTTTTGCATCTTGAATCATTGAAAATAATTTGAAATCTCATTTGTATTTAGTCTACAGATCATACAAACCAAAAAGGATAAAAATCACTTAATTTTTTTTGAAATTTATGAAAAAATTCTCATTGGGACTCATATGCCCCTTTGGACGATTTAACCCTAGTGTAGATTTTAAACTACATTTTACAGAATTCAAAACTCTATTTCTGAGATTTTTTTTGTTGTTGATAACTTTTTGTTTTAGTTTACAAAGTTCCTATTATATTCATTTCATTGCATTTAGCTTAAATTTCATTTTGCATCCATCTTGCCTTTAGTATCCCTTGCATGAGATTTTCTACTTGGTGTCCTATTGCTAATACTATAGTGAGATGAAATTTGAGACTCATGTCATACTTTGATAGCACAATCATCATGGATCTTGGGTTGTCTAGCTCTTTCACTCCTAGCATTAACACTAGTTCACTAGGTATGGACCATACCCTTAACAACTATTTGCCTTCAATTAGTGTGATGCATGTTGAAACATTGGTTGCTAGTGTTCTGCAAGAAAACATAACCCAAATTCATGAATACTTATCCAACCTAAAAAACCAAATAAGTACTAAAGACAATTCAACCATTGTTATCCCTACCATAGATAGCATACATCACATGATTGAAACTGAAGAAGGAGTTGATCTTATGTGTAATATAATTCAAATTTTTGGACCACGTCTAACCTCAAACACTAGTTGTGCTTTATCTAAAACCAATGTTACAAGTAAAGGAGGAATTAAAATTCCTCCTCCCATAACAATTTCCTCTATTCTTACCTAGATACCAACCCTCAATTTACAACAACAATGCAACCAACTAGTAATGTGATTCCCTGGTTATTTATGCTAGCATCCCTAGTACCTTTGTGGCATCACACATCATATATCCTACCACCCTACCACCTATAAGAATTCCATTGAATTGTACCTCAAACACATACATCCCTCCACCTTATTCACCTTCATCTCACAATAAAAACAATGACCCTCTCATACACAAAATTTTGTAAATTGTTTCATCCCTTCAAAATCAAGTTTCCACTATCAACCAAAATCAAAATGGCCCACCTACATATTATGTCAAAATAAGTCCCTTGTCCTTGGAAATATTGTGAACACCAATGCCAAAAGGTGTAGAGGTGCCTAGATTAGAGAAATATGGAGGGAAAGGAGATCCATCTAACCATGTTTCCACCTATACCACGTTATGTAGTGAGTTTATCCTCGACGATAAGCTCTTGGATAAAATTTTCCCTAGATCCTTGAAGGAGCCTTAGAATAGTTTTATTCATTATTGTAAAAATTAATTAATTCATTCAATGAAATTGTTGAGGTATTTATCAACCACTTTCAAGTGCATATGACTCCTAAAATGACCTTGGCCGATTTGATGAGATGTAAGAAAAAATAAGAGAAAAAGATTACCGACTTTATTTCATGCTATCAATTTCTTTATTCCCAAATCGATGTAATGGTTCTTGACCCTCACCATCAAAATATGTTCATAGGGAATTTGCAAAGAAAGATACAAGATAATATTAGAATGATGAAATTCCCCTCCTTCAAGCACTTATGTACCACTCTCTGTAATTATCAAAACTTGGTTAGTAGTTGTGATGCAAAATCCACATCTAGCCGAACTGAGAAGTCCGAGTCGAAAAAAAAAATAATTACCAACCTTTTAAGAAACAAAATAAAGGCTTCCTTCAATTAAATCCCCTTGAAAAAAAACACATGTCGATAACGAAGTAGCTACCATAAAATCCACGATACCCTTTTACTATGGGGACCTAAAAAGAAAATTTATTCCCCTACCCAATATCCCCTAGAATGCAATGTAACAACTTTTAGAACAACAAATGATCGCCTCGCCTCCCATTAACACAGTCAATCCTAATAATCCTTTACCTCCAAACTTTAGATCAAATTATTATTTACATTATCACCGAAAAAATGGACATGATGGAACATTGTAAGTGTCCTAAAAATTTTGTGAAAGACCTCATTGATACCAGTCATCTTTCCATTGGAGGTGTTAATGATCAAGGAAATAATTCTCTTGCCCCACCTAACCAAAATTTACAAATCTTTAGAAAACCTATGCCGAAACATAATATTTCATTTGTCAAAGCTAGTTAAACTACAAAGACTACTGTGATGAATGTTGACACGGATGATGCAAACATAAATACCCCATCCACTTGGCACTCATTCTTAGTGTTAATGGGTGAATTTTTGTGAGGGATGCATGTGTGGCACAAAGACGTTTGCATGGTGTGCTACCATTTTGATAGGATTCTCACCTCTGGAATCTATAAAGGCATTAAATTCTCCATTGGAGATGAAATTTAATGCCCATACACCTTCCTGTGGACCTTTAAATGGATCTTTCCCTCCCTTTTCATCTTCAAATGGCTATCTTTCTCTTTCATTCCAACTTCTACACACATTTTTTACATCTCTTTAGCAATTCTCCACCTCTTTAGCAATTCTTGAGATTCAAACACCAGTTTGATCATCCTCATGCTTTGAGCTACTTGGGGCACCACTAGCTTCACATTTCCAACAATCACAACATCCCACATATCTACCACAAAATATGCAACTTGGTGTCTATTGAGACTCCTTTCGATGTTGTCACGGCTACATCGACTCTACCATTTTTTTGGACTTGCATTCCTCTCTCATTGGCCTTGATTTCCTTTGGTCAAGGGTGGTAACACTTTTGTTTACTTTTTTGTTAGATTTGTGTATTTTTTTGTCTCTTGTAGTATTTGGTTCCATTTCCATTCTAGCATTACTTTTCTTTAGCATATTTCTATCTATCGATCTATCTAGCTATTTGTGGAGGTGGAAACAACAAAGTGGGGGTTTGAGTGAGGTAAACCCCTATACAACAAAAAAAATTCCTCTCTTGGCTGTGTGTAGGTATGCATTCATGTGGAGCTTGCTGGAAAATTGGACTTCTCGTGAGTTAGTCTTCATTAGCTTTTCTTTTGTCATCTTCCATATCATCTTTCCAGTTATTTTACTTATTCTGTTAGTTATCATCTTAGTTAGTAATTTAAACTTCCTTTGCTAAGTTGTTAGTAGATTTTCTTATCTCGTACTATACTTTTGTAATTTTTGGTCGTACAAATTCCAACGCCCCAATGAGACACCAATACACCGCGTGGTCATTCCTGAGCCACACTATTGTCCTTTGGCAGAAAGTTGTTCGAGGTATAGTTTGGGTTCTAGAAGCCTGCTCGTTTAGCCCCATTAAATATCTCGACTTAGTAGAGTTACAAAAGAACTTGAGATTTCTCTTCATTCTCTATCCTTGACTTTAAACACCTTTTTAGTTTAGGTAGATTAGGTTAGCCTTCCACTCTTGGCTCTCCATGACCTAAAGCCTTGGTGTGGTTGTTTCCCATCTATATTTTGGTGAACCTAATGTGAATAATGTCTATATGTTTCTTTGTGTCGAGAATTTTTCCCTCACACTTGGTGACTATTGTAAACTTGAGTGTTGTGAGGTTTTAAGAGCATCACAACCCAATCTACGATCTTTGGGTACATGGTTAGAAGAAGTGTGTGACACTTACAAATGGAAAAGACAAATGTCACTTCTAGTTTTACTACTAGTTTTTCTATAAGTTTTACAGATGAGATGGGTTTCATATGTGATACCACTTGTGCACCCACTCATCTAGCATACCCTATGGCCTCATCCATAGATGAGGGTGACCCTATACATATTCCTGCATAATTTTTTTTGGCATTAGATAGGAGGTTTTTAGACCTCATGAATCATTTAGAGAAAGCACCGAACATGACGAGAGCCACTAGGCTCATTAGTGAGGTGAGATACATTTTAGGTAATGATTGAAAATGCATGTTCTTACATGGCCTCACTGATCTAAATAAAGCATATATCCCTTCGTATAACCCTAGATCAGGTACCACTCGAGGGAGGTTCTTGATTCCTATGAGACACAAATAGGTTTCTCGATGCCTACCATGTCTATATGCATGGGTGAAATAGGCTCCTTGATTAACGTTTCATTTGCCTCTCAGAAACCCAACACTATCAAGGCGATTAGAATACCCCTTGGTTTTAATTTCACCCCTCCTACTTGCTCTGGTGGTGGGGGCTTTGGTGGAATGAGTGGTGGTGGATTTGGTGGTGATGGTGGTGCTAGCGGTGGTGGCTCCAACGAAGGCCACATAGGTGATTTTGGTGGTGGCTCTGGTAGTGGCTCTAGAGGTAGTTCTTAAGGAGGTTCTAGGGGAGGTTACACTAAACCTTTGTCATCTTTAGACCTTATTTTGAATGCCCTTCTTCAGAATATGGGCCAAATGCAAAGCCAACTGGTGAACATGTCTCAATCTTCCTCCTAGCCTATCTTTCAGCCCTTCTCCCAACATAGCCCCTTGTTGGTAACAATTTTGAGCACTCCTTTCCCATAGGGAATGTAGATTCCTAAGTTCAAAAAGTATGATGGTAAAGGGGATCTACAAACACATGTATCAACTTTCAATTTCGTGTGCACAAATTTATTTCACCACGATGCCTTGATGGTGAAAATTTTCTCTCGATCTCTCAAGGATACAACACTCGAGTGGTATTATTACTTTCCTAACAATTCTATATTCTCATTTGACCAACTCATCAATTAGTTTCTCCATAAATTCTAGGCTAACATCAGTCCAAAGATGACCTTCTCAAATATCATCTGATGTAAGTAGGGAGAACATGAGAAGATAAATAACTTCATTGCATGATACCAAGCACTCTTTTCATAAATCTCATACTCACTGCCCAACTTGGATGAGCAGAAGGTATTCATAGGCAACCTGCAGTTAATCTGGTAGGATAAATTTTCCTTTATGGAATACCCTTCTTTTGCACATATGTGTGCTACGTTACAGGAGTATCATTAAATTGTGGTTCAATTCAGGGGATCCTCCTTACACTCCTATTCCAAAGGAAAATCCATAGTATCCATTTCAAAAAAAGGAAAATTTGTTGCAAATGTAGTATTTGCAACTAATGATCATGACCTTAGGTGCAACACAAAGTTTACAAAATTATCTGAATCTTATTCTTCTATTCTTCAAAATTTATTGAAGGATAATATAATAACATTCGAAAATCCTTGACCTTTGAAGCAACCCTATCTTGATTGGTATGATGAAAACATGTTTTTCCAGCACCATCATGTTAACGAGCATGATACTAAATGTTTCATGTGCATGTGTTGATAGGTCTAGATAATGGCTTGGTTTCTATTGTTTTATACATGTTTCAAGATACTTTTAGATACATTCTCAAGATAATGTTCCTACACTATACTATCCTTTCATACCCATTATCCATAATTGAACCGTAATTATGATGATGGAATTATGGTTATAATATATTAGTATTATATGGTTTATATGAATATATATATATATATATATATATGGGATGTTGATGGAATTCTATGAGTTAATTGTCATAGTTATCCTTGTGTACATGTTTTGTGGAATTAACTTGTTTTCAGGTAGAGAGGAACCATAGCACAATAGTTGCATGGGATGAACCCATAGCAGAAGGAATTTATAGACACCAAAATAGGGGAAGCTCTAGGTTAAGATGAATGTGGTGATCATTGATCAAATGCACTTAATGAAGATTGGACATGCATTATCATTACCAGTTTAATAAATGATGAAGAAGAGGTCATCTTCACCTATCGGATTTTGACAAGTGGTTGTATGCCTTCATACAATTTTTATTTGATAGATTTCTAGTTCTAATAGGATTCTATTTCCTTTTCAGTTATAGGTTCAATAATTCAAGTCTTAATTGTACGATCTATTATCAAGTAGTGAAGTTAATGATTTTAGTTAGTTGTTGCTTTCAATAAAGATTCCCTTAAGCTTGTATATAGTCATTGGTTGAATCCATGGGATAGTTAGCTGGTTTTTTATTAGTTTTATGTTATTAGTTACATTCAATTTTCAAAGACATGAAAAATATTCCAAATGATTGTATCCAATCTGTGGAAATATCTTTTGTAATCTTTTGTAATATGATATGAATGGAGTTAATATTATGGGATACATAGAATCTATTAGATAGATTTGAGTTCAGTTAAGTAGGAAAAGTTACTTGAGGAATCCACTCAAGGTTTTGTTCTTCACTTTAATTTTTAGTTATTTATTTTTGTTTAAGTAGTTGTTATAAGTTTATCATTATTTCATGAATAATATGCAAGATAATCAGAGTTCCAATTCTTTCTTATTGTGAATGAATTCTTGTGAATATGCATGTAATAGTTATTAGTAGAACTCCAAAGGATAGTTCAACCAAGTCATTAGTTTTTATTAAGTTTTTAGTTGATGTAGTATTATTTCATTAGTAATAGTTCAATTACAATCTTTATTGTAGGTACCCATAGCAACTAGCTCTAGTTTATGCTTTTATTGTTTTACAGTTATGTGAATTTCCAACAAGTAGGATAAATTAAGTAGGGTAGCTTAGGTAGCTTTAAGTCCATAAAGGCATATATAATGCTGAAACATCATAAGATTACAAGCCTTGAGTTGATCATTTAATGTCGTCTTAAGCAATGTAAAGTGGAATTTTCAGCCAGTTAACCTCTGAATTTAGTAGGTTCTACCAAGTTTACAATACATTAGCTTAGAATCCATATTTTTGGCATTGTTTTCGAGGATGGTGCTATCTTCATAGACTTATTTTAACAATTTTTATAATTAATTTCTCTTTTCAAGCATTAGGATTGTTAGACACCATCTTTTCCAACACCAGAGATATACTAACATTATGTAGGACCACTAAATCTAAAGCCATATTTCATGTATGTGGATGTAGAGAGATTCCTTGGGTAGGTGCCTTCCCTCCACACATTAGGGAGTTATTACAAAAATTGATTACTATAGTACTCAAAGTGAAGTTACCACTGAAGAAGAAATTTTATTCTCACCAACCTCTAGCACACATACAAAAGGAACATACCACACCATGGGTGATGTAACAAATTATGATGATTCTCGACCAAAATTTGGGTTTCCCATTACTAACCAGTAAAGGGCTTTAGTGTTGAGGAACATTTCTCCTTGAGAATTACCAGTCTTCTATGGGTTAATGACCGAGGACCCAAATACATTTCTCTTTGAATTTGACATCCTATGCAGAAGTAATGACAGTAATTATGATGCACATAGGCTAAATTTTTTCCCTTCCACCCTGAAAGATGCAACTTTGAGATGGTTCATGGGATTAGGTAAGGATGTTGTGCCTAATGGGGACACCATGAAGATACTATTTTTAGAGAATTATCAAGACTATTATAGAGGACCTAATAGGAGGAAAGATGATATTTTCAGAATGAAACAAAAGGATGATGAGCCCTTAGAAGATTATGTGGAGAGAATTTAGTTTTCTTTGAAGAAAAATCCTTGTAATAAGTTGTCAGAATAACCCTCAAGTTGGTATTTTTGAGGGGAGTTAATGTTTTCAATTTGATCTATCTTTAGGGTTCCAATTATAATCCATAATGGACAACCTAATATAATTAATGGAAGCCTTAGTGGTAGATGGGAAAATAATGGTAGAAAAAAAATATGAACCACCAACAACCTATGTTCCCTCCACCACATCAACAAGCCTTAATGCCTCCATCAAATCCTACATCCAAACCACCAAAGAAATAGTAAATACCTACCCAACTTGAACCTAACCCTAACACTAAGATTTTTCAGTAGGCTTATACTACTAAAGCTTTGTAATACCCCACTTATGGGGTAGAGGTGAGTGATGCCCACCTTAGATCAAGTAAACAACTGGATGGAACTTCATCCCCCCATATTAAAGAAATAGAGAATGAGGAACCTGCAATCGAGGCTTTTGACAAACCATCTTTGGAACCTGAACCAAATCAGGTACACCAAACTACCTCAAGTCCCAAGCCACCTTTTTAGAACACCTAGATATACAAAATAACCACACATAGGACGAGATAGATCTTTTAGGATGATTAAATGATGTGAGAATGGAGATTCAAATTATCCAAGCAATTAAAGACATCCATATATAAACTAAAACTATAAGGGATCTATGTCTTAATAAACCAGGAAAGAAAAGAAAATATCCTCAGACAATCCATGTCTTGGGAGATCTTGTAGACATCATGTTGGGGAATATTACACTCCCTAAGTATATAGACCCTAGTAGTCTAGTTGTGGATGTTAAGATTAATGGGACCCTAATTAAGAATACTTTGATAGAATTGGGTGAATAAATCAATGTCATGAAAAAAGAAACAATGTAGTTGCTTCAGTTGGTTGACTTCAAGCCCACACAAATTATTTTGCAGCTAGTTGATAGGTCCATAGTCAAACCTGAGGGAATTATTGAAGACCTATTCATTGCATTGGATTCTTGGGAATACCCTATATAATTCATAGTGTTACAACCCAAATTTAATCTTGTAGGTTACCCACTCATCTTAGGAAGGCCTTGGTTAGCTACAACCAATACATTCATAGGTTGTAGGTCTGGTAAAATGATAATATCAATTGGGATAGTTACAAAGAATTTGGTTCTTTATCCATAAAACCAACCATATGTAGACCTTGAGCACACCATTTGGCTCAGTTTGGATAAGGAAGAGGATAACTATTATCTATCGACACAAATGACCATAGAGCATATCCCCTTATTGGGTGACCAAGATGAAGATGTGATCATTTCTCACATAATCCAAAATGACTATGGCAGGATCCCATAACACTAGGACTACCTCATATGCCTACAAGACCCCTTGCAAAGTATTATACCCACAAATTCTACAGAGGAAATATCATAGCTATTTCATCATTATTACCTCAAAATGTCTACCCATCATACCAATCCTTGATCTCTCATTAGTTCAAGAGTCATCAAAGGAATTGGAAATCATGCCAATAAAAAATTAAATATCAATAATGCCTTGACAGAGGAACAACAAAATTCTTTGAAATTAGTTCTATAGTAACACTTGACTGCATATCCATGGGATTACCATGATATGAAAGGCATATATCCTGATTTATGTATGCATAGGATTTATATTAATGATGTATATAGACCCATTTGAAAACCATAGAGGCATATGGATCCCACCATTAGGGAGATAGTGAAAGCTAAGACAAAAAAGCTCCTTGATGTAGGTTTAATCTATCCAATATTAGATAGTGAATGGGTCTCACCATTGGTAATTGTTCCCAAGAAAGGTGGGAAATGGAGAGTATGTGTAGACTATAGGGAATTGAGTACAACCACTGGGATATACCACTTTCCTCTACCCTTCATAGATCAAGTACTTTATTCTCTAGCCAAGAAGTAATTTTCTTTTCTTGATGGTTTTAGTGGTTACAACTAGATTAAAATTGCTCTAGAGGACCAGGACAAGACTACATTAACATTTCCTTGGGGAACTTACACTTACTCTATTTTTCCCTTTAGCTTATGCAATATTCCAACTACCTTTCAAAGAGTAGTACTCAACATATTTTTTTATTATGAACATGATTTCATGGAGATATACATGGATGAATTCACTACTTATGGTGAAAGTTATGAGGAAGCCCTTAATAATCTAGAAAACATGTTAAAAAGGTGTAAAGAACACAACCTGGCATTCAAATATTAAAAGTGTTTCATGATGATGAGACAAGGAGTTGTATTACGACACTTTATATCCAGTGAAGGAATTTAGGTTGATCCACACAAAATATAGATCATATCTACCTTACCTATTCCTCAAAAATAAAGAGATATTAGAAGCTTCCTTGGTCATGCAAGCTACTACAAGTGGTTTATAAGAGATTTTAGTAAGATTTTTATAGTGCCATTATTTTTCTAAGGAAATTGAATTTGAATGGACCTTTGAGTGCCAAAAATAATGTGAAGAACTAAAGAAATATTTGACTCACACAACAGTGTTGAGAGGGCCTAATTGGACTCTCCCATTTCAGATACATGTAGATGCTTCAAATTCTTCCATTGGAGCAATCTTGTGTCAGAAGGATGGAAACAAGGAGTATGAAATTCATTATATTAGAAAGAGTCTTCAAGGGGAAAAGTTAAATTATACTATAACAGAAAATGAGATGCTTGTTGTAGTATATGTTATTATTAAATTTAGGCACTATATTACTAGCTATTCAACCTTTGTCCATAAAAATCACACAACAATCAGGTATTTGATGAGCAGGTTAGTAGTTGGAGGTAGATTGGTAAGATGGCTACTTCTTTTACAAGAATTTTACATCACCATAGTAGATAAACTTGACAAAGTAAATGTGGTGAAAAATTTCTTGTCAAGATTACCAACACAATCAATTGAAGGAGTGGTGGATGATTCATTTATAGATGAAAAATTGTTTGCTTTACAAGTATGAATACCTTGGTAAGTATATATTGCTAATTATTTGGTCACAGGGAAGATTCAACCACATTTCTCACCAAGAGAGAAACGATAGTTGGTTCATAATTTTTTTTCATACTCCTAGATATATGGTTATCTATTTTATACAAGGCCTAATAACATCATGAGAATATGTATTAGGTAAGATGTGATATTTTACATCATGAAGGCATGCCATGATGAGCCATGTGGAGGTCATTTTTAAGAAAAGATAACAAACTTTATTATCCTCACAACTTGCTATTATTGACCTACTTTACATAAAGATGTTAAATACACAATAAGCTATGATAGGTGTCAAAGGATGAGAAGGCCAACCAAAAGTGATGAGATTTTCTTAAAAACTTAGTTGACATTGGAACCTTTTGATAAATGGGGTTTAGAATTCATTGGACTAATATCCCCCACATCTAACAATAAGTAATATATCCTTTTCTGCACTGACTATTTAAAAAAACGGATGGAATTCAAGGCCCTACAGTTTACTAGACATGGTAATGTGGTTAAGTTATTATATGAAGATATTTTTACTAGGTATGGAGTGCCTAGAGAAATAGTCATTGACCAAGGGCCCCAATTTACTTCTAATATAATTTCCAAGTTGGTTGAAGAGTACGAAATTAGGCAAAAGAAATAGAAACCCTATCATCCATAGGATAATGGTCAGGAGAAAGTCACTAATAGGGATATTGAAAGTGTTCTCACCAAGAAAATGCAGTTGTATGGGAAATATTTGGTTTCAAGGTTTCCTAAATTAGTCTGGGCATATAGAACTACATGAAAAACTACAACTGGCTTTACACCTTATGAGAGTCTATGGGAAGAAAACAATCCTTCCTATAAAATTTGAATATAAAATATTAAGGACAACAATAGAAATGGGAATGGTAATAGAAGCACAAAAGGAAAGGATGCATTCTTTAAATGGGTTAGGTGGGATAAGAATGGAAGAAATACATCAAACAGAGGTAGTACAATAGAAAAGGATGAAATGGAATGATCAATACATTAAAATAAAGGAGTTCATTGTGGGGGACTGGGCCATGTTATACGATTTATAGTATAAATAATTCAAGGGAAAATTTTAGTCCAGATGGCTAGGCCCCTATGAGATTAGAAAATTTTACCCTAATGGAGCAGTACAATTATACACCATTGATGCAATCAGATTTTCACTTCTTGTAAATGGTCATAGGTTGAAACTCTACAAGAAGCCATTATAGAAGGATAATTTCATATTTTCACTGGTTTAGCAATATGGTGTTCATAGTGAACCCAACACAAAATTAGACACACAAAGTGATGATTTAGTAACACCTGCAATACCCAATACTTTTGGTGGCATAAATATTGAGTTACACAACTCGGTCCTTGCACTTCCTTCGCACTAACATTTCATGTTTTTTTACTCACAAGAACATACTACATGTTGTAATAATGTTCACACTATTTTTAGAGGAACCTTTTATCAACATTTACGTAAGGGTCCTGATGCCAAAGGGACCTATAGTTTCACACTGCCAATGTTTAGAATGGGACCTAACACTGCAGGTTCCCATAGCAACAATTGATGGTCAGAAGAATATTCAACTCATTTGGTGCCATATTTATTGCAAGTTTATGCATATTCATTTATAAATTATCCACATATCCTATCCATCATTTCATGCTAAATAGTTTTGAGTTGTCAAATCGCTAGCTCCTATCCATCCCATCAAATCCACTCACCACCCACTATTCATTATCTTGTATTTAATATTTGCTACATAAAATTAAAAAATAAATATACTCTTTTAGTTTCCATGTGCACTAGATGGTTCTTTCTACAAGGCAGTACTTAAGGTATGTTGTTATGATTACTCTAGTTTTCTTTTAACTTTCATGCAATTTTTCATTTAATACCATGCATGCAAAATATTATATCACTAATTACCATAATTTCACATTTAGACCACCTCCAAATTATAAATGTGAAGTGAGGTCACTGCACCAATTAAGTTGGGGGGATGGTACACTTTACTTGGTCTTTTCACTAGTCCTTTTGAATCTTCCATCCAAATAAAATTTAATGAGTATTATGACATGCAAAACCCTTATTTATGTTTTATTTTTGTTGTTATTTCCACTACCATTTTCAAAATTGCTAAAACTTGAAACCTTGAGAGTTTATGAGAACTTCAACTTAATTTAAACTATAGTTGAACCTAAAGGGAAATTATAGTTGCAATATGGTAGAGTAGTAAGGATATATGTGGAAACAAAGGTTTTGAGCTGATAGAGAAGTTTGAAGGTGGTAGGAAAAGGTTGAATTGAATTTACAAAGCTGAATTTGGTATATTGAGTAGAGAAGAAAGAAAGGATGGGTGGAGATGTTATAAGAAGAGATCCAGTGGTTCACAATTTTTTTTTTGATGATGCAATAGTCATACCCATATTTACAAGGGTTGGTTGACTTGATTAATTCTTGAAATTGATGGAATTTATTGATGATTTAACAAGAAGGTTTGCAGAAAATATTCAATATGATGAGGCCATGGTAAATTTATTTTCAGACAACGCATCTGAAACCGTCATTGCACAAGTCATAGGACTACCAAAGATAGGAACATAATTCCTAGCTTAGTTTGATGTAGTTACAACTTGATAAGAATTCTAAATATGAGGAGAGGAATTAGATTCCTCATCACAAGGTACAAAGAGAATTTGTCTCCAATTGTTGTGGGAAAGATCTGCCTCTTACATTATTAGATACACTACTTGTGATGGTAGATAAAACCTTTTGTATATGATCCTGTATACACGTAAAATTGTTCTGGAGAATTCGATTAATTAAATACAAATTATTTGATTAATTATCCTAATTTCCTCTATTGTTTAAATAAATAGAAATATTTATTTATATAGTTCACGTTCACATTCACATTTAAATTCTTCTAATCTTAATTAAATAAAAAAAATTAAATACTTTGTTTGATTTAATTATCATTTTCCTATTTTATTCTATCACATCAATCTTAAAATTAATTAAATAAAGATTAAACACTTTATTGATTAATTTCCATATTCTTTTGTTTAATTTAATAAACAACTTCTATAGTTTTTTTTATTAAATTATTTATCCCTCTTTTGCTAATTTAAATAAATAAAAAATATTTGAATAAAGGCATAAGGAATATTCCTCTATATTTCCTCAAAATCAAATTAGATATCTTATGTCTAATTCATGTCAAAATATGTCATAATTTATGCTTTTAAACTTCACAAGAAGTTTTGGAGACAAATTGGAGACAAATTCCAAATTCTTCTCTCAATCCTCCTCCATCAATCTTTCCTCTTCTCTCACCTGGTGTTTTCATGGGTAGAGACAATCTCCAAATTTATCTCAATCTCCTCCATCTTTCACCATTAAATCCTCCAGATTGAATCCAAGCCTCTCTTTGCAATCCCTGTGCATTTCTACAGCAATGAAATCTATAAATAAAGCTTCATTCAACTAAGAAAAGGATCCTGGTTTATCTAATTTATGCACTTTTACTCTGCAAGAATTCAAGCATCCAACATCCAACATCAAACATTCAAGATTTTACAATCATGGTTGCCTCATGTAGCTGCATTTATCAGTTTTCAAGTCAATCCATATTGCATTAGTTTCTTTTGATCATATACATATTATCAGCATCCTTCTCGTTCTCTAGAATGTAATTTTAACAATCATAGTGCTCACATGATCTGAGAGCCATAGTGATTTAATAAATATTTGGAGATAGAGAGCAATATGATGCTTTCGGTATATTATTGTTTTAAATTAGTTTAATTTTCTTGATTTTTGATATAATGTCATATTAAGAAGTGTTTTATTCCTTTCTACTTATTCACACTTACAACTTGGCACCCACCATGGGGCATTAACCCCAATTTTTATCATTTTTTTTGAAAAGTGTCATGTAGGTTTTTGACGTGTTCTGTTTCAACGCTTTCGTCAAATATTATAGCACATCCATGGAAAAATATGGCGCTTTCATTCTCTTTATCAGCGCTTCCATGATAATATAGTGCATCCGTCAAAACTTTCAATGCTTTTAACTCTAGTGCTTCCATGACTTGTTTCGGTGCATCGGTGACCCATTTCCAAAAAAGTTGATTTAGCGCTTCCTTGGAAAAATATGACGCTTCGGTGCTCTGTTTCGACGCTTTCGATTTTAGTGCATCAAGTAAAAACTATAGCGCTTTGGTGGACTATTTTGGCATTTTTGTAAAATCAATCTGGATCCGACGCGACCATGGCCAAAATTTAATGTTTCCACAGTTAGACTAAAATTTATCAATCCTAGGATAGCCACTTCTGGTTTTTAAAATTTATCAATCCTAGGGTAGCTAGTTCATGTTTTAAAAATTTATCAATTCTAGGGTAGCCATTTGTTGTTCTAAAATTTATCAATCCTAGGGTAGCCATCACATTTTTGCAGGATCGGTTAAAAAGAACATCATGATTTTTGTGAAGCAAAATCTTCACATAGATTAGAAAATTATCTTTTTGGGCTTAAAACAAAACAAATCATCTGTTGTTCTTATGTGATGATTAGGCTTATGCTCTCCCCTTAACTGGGTGATCAAAGCACCAGATTTATCTTTATTTCATGCAATTTAAGCTTTATTAAATCCTTTAGAAGGCCTGCCATAGTGGGAAAAAGTACTCACCCTACGGGAATGACCTAAGTGGGAACGCCTAAAACCAAGGATTCCAACCCACTATAATCAAAATGCAAGTTGTTGATGAAAGTCCAACTTGACGGTAGTGAGAAAGATAACCATCCCCAAAATCATTGTTCTAAAGATTGGAAGGTCTCCTGAGGGAGTTTATCAATTGCTGCACCACATGGAAGCCCTATCTATGAACCATAGAGTAGTATCCCGTCGAGTCAGTAACTAAACATTGTCATACTCACGGTGCAAGGGGAGGGAAGAATCTACCCCCAAGACACTCACCATATAATTTCCAAGGACTGTTTTCTCAAAGGATGAGAAATCCAACTTTGAGTACACACCTGGAAATGAAAAAAACACGGGCGCCCTCTAGGAGGTGACATGGCTGTGTGCGTCAATGCAATTTCAAGATGTGGGTTGCTGAGTACAACGATGACCTATTTGACCTTAAGTGTGAGTCTATCTGATTTGTGTACATTTGTTAAAGCAACTAGTGAAAATCAATAAGGACCATTTGTGGTTCTTGAACATACACGATATGTTCAATTTAAAACAATTATTCCACAATTGCTTGATGTGTTTTCACAAAATCATTTAAATTATATTAAAAGATCATCCGAAAAACAAGTGAAATCAGGTCAAGAAATTCATGATTCGAAAGTGGAAGTCCAGCATGTTTGTCAAGAGAATGATCAAAATCAGCAAACCCAAGAAATCTCTCAGTTATCGGGATAATTTAAGAAGAAGGCATTTTCTATATCAGAATTGAAAAATATTTTTACAACATAGAACCTTCATCCATAGATATCACAACTTTACTAGGGGTCACACTCTTGATTACACAATACAGCCACTCTATTCATGAGCCTTCTTCCAAAGGAGAGCTCTCACAGAATACCACAACCGTAGTCAATGCATACGTCAGTCTTATTTTCCACAACCAATGATAGAGTATGCCACAAGGCTAGATCAATTTTTACAATAGAGAGTCTTAAAAGTCTTGTTTTTAGCACTCTAGAAACTTGTTTCATTGCTTTGGGTCACTGTTTTAGCGCTTTCATATAATAGCGCTTCTGAGCACTCTTTTAGTGCTTACAATATTTATTTTAGCACTTCCACCAAATGGCACTTTCATCATTTTTTTCAGCGCTTCCAGGAATTGTTTTAGCATTTCTACCAAGATAGTGCTTCCATCGCCTGCTTCAGCGCTTCAAAAATCTGTTCTAGCACTTCTGTGAAATAGTGCCTCTGTACTCTATTTTAGCGCTTTCAAAATAGAGAGTTCTAAAATCATACCATTCAGTCTGTCTATCTTTTATCCATAGTTTCTACCAGAACCCAAGTTTTTTTTTATTAGAATCACTGTTTAGAAACCAAAATCAAATACTAGAACACAAGTTTTTCCTAGACACTATGAATTCCCAAAGTATGATAAGTACAATGGACGAATTGATCCAATCGATCATATCTGGGAATTTAAAAACATAAGCCTAGAGTTTTCCCAAGAGGAAACTTACCTAATGATATTATTCCCAAGAAGCTTGGGAGGTGCATGTATGGAATGGTTTTCAAAATTACAACTAGGTATCAGGACTTTGGAGGAACTTGTCAATAGGTTCATCTCCTAGTATTATTTTAACATCCAACACGATGTTACGATAAAGGATCTATATAACCTAAAACAAAATAAAGGGGAGACATTCTTTTCCTTTCTACAAAGATGGCGATGATTGTTCGCTAGATATCCTTGATCCATTCCTGAGGAAGAGAAGATGGAGTTGTTCATTGAAAACTTGATGGAGGAAATGAGTTATAGACTTGAATTGCAATGTCCTCCTACATTCAAAAAAGTAATAGAAAATGACAATAAAATTGAAGAAGTGCTAATCAAAAGAGGAGTTATTAAGCATTTCAACCATAAATGAAATAACAAAAAGAACTCCTCCAATCAATAATCAGGCAGTGATAAACCAAAATTTTGGCAAAAGAATCGACATACGGCTACCGACGAAACAACAAATGATTCCCAAAATGTGAAACCAATTTTTAACTTGACTGCATCTACTTCAAAGAATCAAAACAATGATCAAGTCAAGTCAAATTTCATACAAAACAACGAGAACACAAAACCACACTCAGACCAAAAAACATCAAACTAGCATAGGTTCACACCTTTAGGCCAAACCATGGAATCAACAATGAAAGAACTAGTCACCAGTGGTCTTATCACTGCGTGGGAAGCAAGGTTCTGGGATCCAAAGGTCAAACCACCATGGTGGAATGATTTATATTACTGAAACTACCATAACAATAAAGGTCACAAAACTAATGATTGTATGGAATTGAAGCATGGACTACAAGATCTGATCGACAATAACAAAATATATGTAGAGAGAGCCCAAAAAAATAATGATCATTCTGCCTTCAAGGACCCTTTACCAAACTATGACAAATAAACATCATCTTCTACAAAAAACAAAGGTAAAAATATTAATCATATCTACAATAAAACAATCCTTTATCTTACCGAAGTAGAGAGTGGTCATACCAATGGTCAAAACATGAATTAACATGAAGCCAATGACACTACCCCTTTGGATTTTCTCCCAAGAATACAAGTCCCTAAAAATTAAAAAAACATGATAAAAATCAGAGAACGATAGGACTATCAACCAGAAAATGTAATGACAAGGGGGCAATCCATGGTGGTGTTAAAGGGAGTTGGGTCTAAAAATTCATATCCACCTCCATATCATTACAACATTGTCAATAAACTTCAAAACATTCCAACACATATATCAATACTAGAACTCAAAATATCTCCATCAGATAAGGAGGTTCTAGAACAAGCACTAGTTGCCACTACAGTACCAAAAAAATCTAGATGTTTGCCAATTCCAAGCTATGGTAGGGCATTTGAATACCCCACATTGTTTATCATTCTCTGAACAAGATGATATCTCACTCAACCATCCCCATAACACCACACTCCATATCAAAGTCTTGATCCACAATCATCGTGTCAAAAGAGTCTTAATAGATGGGGGAGCTGGTTTGAACATTTGCACTCTAAATTTAATCTATGCACTAGGGTATTCCAATGATACCATTGATGCCCAAATGAAAATGACCATAAAAGCATATTATGAGGAAGAGAGATCTTCAAAGGGACTAATTGTGTTACCAATTCAAGTGGGACCAATGATGAAACACATAGCATGTCAAAATCTGGAAAAAGAGTTGACTTACAACATACTCTTAGGACATCCGTGGATCCATGAAATGCAGGCAGTACCTTCCAAATATCACCAATGCTTAAATTTCCCTATAAATGGATAGGAGTTGATTGTCTTTGCCGATTATAATCATCGTCAACATTGTGACACACTTAGAAACTCTCAAGATACCTTTGTGCCTCACAATTGGGAAGCATCTAGTTCAAAGTCATCAAATTAAGAAAAACGTCCAAATATCATCACCAAATGGGTAGAGAAGAAGGATAAAGAAAAAAATACAAATCTTGATGACATTGAAGTAATAGACAATTCAGATCCCCAAACTTCTTTATCACATAAATCTCAAGAGTAGGTCCAGTTGACAGACAAGGGAATGGGGCAATATTCTATGGAGAAATCACTTAACCTTTCATAGTTAATGCCATTGCCTAACACATATGGCCAACCATCAAAGATCAAATATCATTACCTGCCACAACTCTTAAAGAATTTTTTGTAAAATCCAGTGTGTACGTTAGAATATGTAAATCAAATGAATCTAAACTAATACACCAATGAAACATTAGATTGAAAAAATTGAATTAAAGAAAGTAAATGCAAACTCTAAACCACAGTTTCTTCAAAATCATCCCATTGTCCTCTATCTCCAAGGATTCGTTCCAAGATGCTTGCTCTCAGTTGTTTAAAACAACAGCTTGTAGAATTGGCAGCTTGAGAGAATGAGATTAATAAAAATGTATATGCATTGCTACAAGATTAAGCTATGAAAATTGAAATTCTATGAATGCTAAGATGTGACTATAGTAACTACGCATGAAAATCTGAGATTTGAGGTCCTTTTCCACTCATAAGAGGGTTGTATTTATAGATTTTTGAAGGTAGGAATTCAATTGGCCAAGATCGATAGTTGAGTTCAAACCTGTTAGAATGAACGGTGAGAGATCGAGAATTCGAAAAGAAGATGGAATTCTAAGAGATGGATGGAGAATGAAGAGACAAAGTGAAAGGTGTCTCTCATAATTAAATAAATAAATATTCAATTATGTGTGAAAGAAATATGAAAAGGCTTTAATTAAATATTGTAAATATTTAATTATGTGAGAAGAGAAAAAGCCTTTTAATTAAATATTAAGAATATTTAATTTTGTGGGAAGAGTGAGAAATTTGGAAATGTGTTTTAATTAAATATCAAAAATATTTAATTAAATGTGGAGAGAAGAATATCATTTAAATTGTGAATTTAAACTTGTGATAATTAATGTAAATAAATTGTAAAATCTATTTAATTAATTGAAAGGAAGGATAGCATTAATTAAATAAACTTTATTTATTTAATTAAATTAGCAGAATTGGAAAATGAACAATATAAATAAATAATTAAATTTATTTATATGTAGATGAATTAAGAATATTAATTAAATAATTCATATTTAATTAATTAACAGGTTCGATTAACCGTGACCATTTTTAGATGTGTACATTCTGCCCCTCTTTGAAGTGATGTGTTTTATGCATTGCTTCAAATAATTTGCCCCTGACTTTGAAAAATTTACTGATGATGCTATATGCCCCCTCGAGAGATAAATCACATGATGAGAAAGATTATAAGACTGATTTGGAAGATTTTCAGATGATTTGGGAGAAAATTCGGCGATTTAACTCTCGAAATAGCACTTTGTATAGTAATTAATGCTATTTTTACCCCTTTAAAAGGTGAAAATGGTGAGAAGTCACTTTCATTTGAACAGTAACCTTTGAGGATTTTGGAGCTCTGAGAGAGATACTCACAATGTTGATCCCGTATGAGCGCCATAGATTTGAGCAAGGTCACCGTCATCAGAGACCACCTGCGTATGGACCTCCGGTAAGTCGATCCAAACCTCTCCGTCAAATTTTTAATGATTTTTGGATGCTTTTTTGAATTTTTCGAATTTTTACAATTATGTTTTAGTGCATACGATAGGTATTTTAGTGCATACAGTAGATAAATCAGCACATCCAAAGTGGCGCATAGGTGTAAAACAGTCGCGCATAGATGCCAAATAGTTGCGCATAGGTGATTTAGCGCATAGGATAGATCAAATGGCGCATCCATGACGTTTGCCTGCAGAGGATGATAGATTAGCGCATAGATGAACTAGTTTAGCGCATTTGGTTGATAGAATAGTGCATTTATGAAATCGCGCATCAATATAATATTTTAGCGCATCCATGGACTTTTGCTGAATTTCAACTTTTGAAGAAAAATTGATGCATGCTTCACGATTGTTGCTAGATTAGACAACAAATTTTATGCTTTTGAATATGATCAATGATTTAGATTTGATAAATTTGTCTTCGTGCTTGAAGAACAAATAGGTCTGATAAATTTGCTTCCATGCGATATGAAAACAAATAGAAATGATAGATTTGCTTTCCTAATTGAAAGTCAAATAGATAGATATTGAGTCACGATGGCTGTTATATTTGTTTCCATGCGATATGAAAAAAAAATAGTATTGATAGATTTTCTTTCCTGTTTGAAAGTCAAATTGAGTCGTGACGACTATTAAATTTGTTTCCATGCGATATGAAAAACAAATTGAAATTGATCTGAAATTGCTTGATGTACTGATTGATTGATGATATTCATTGCTGATTGATTTGCATGCTTGCTTGATGATATTGTAAAGGAGGAATTTAACCTCCTCCAGATCAGAGAGAGATTTACACAGATATGGGAGATGATTCCTCGACTGTCCCATGAGGATTTGGGAGTAATAGACCAGTGTGGCCTGAGAGCTCTGTTGAGTATCCCGTAGTATCAGATCAAAATGGCTCTATTGACTGCCTTAGCAGAGCGGTGGCACAGTGAGCATAATACTTTCCACTTGCCGATAGGAGAGATCATGGTGACCCCAGAGGATGTTTACAAGATTCTAGGTATTCCTGTGGTTGGAGAGCTTGTGATTTATGATCACAAGGAGATTGGGGGGATAGATGCCTTGAGACGGGTCTTTCAGGATCCTCATGTCTGCGGATATGAGCTTCCCTGGAAGGAGATGACAGAGAGATATGCCCCACTACCTTCGGTTTTAGCAGGGATGATTGGTGGTTTCCTTTGTCTTGATCGTAGGGCAAAGGGACTATTAGTTGGGTAGGGTAGGATCTTGGAGGACATGCTTCTCCACCATACCAGATATGCATGGGGGTCATGCATGCTTGCCCATCTGTACCATGACCTTCATCGGGTCGTGTACACAGATGGGAAGAGTCTTTCCTGTGGGGTGACTCTTTTATAGTTATTCATGTGGAAGCACTTTGTGATTACACGCCCCATCATCCGGAGGGATCGTGCGATTGGATTTCCATATGCTTATGTGTATACAGAGATCCTTGTCCAACCGGGGCTGGGAAAATTGGAGTACTAGCGGTGGGTACTTGATGATTTGGATATGGCCATCTAGCGACCGTATGTGGACTGTGACCCATGGCAGATAGATGACATAGAGCTACCATACATGATGAGGTCTAGATACTTGATTGGACGCACCCCATTCATCATTGAGCAATTTCTGGGCTAGAGGGTTTTGAGGCATTTTGGATGGGTACAAATGATGCCATAGGGGGCGGCACACTATGCCAGGCATCGGAGGGATGTATCAGAGTGGGGGCCAGTTTTGAACATTGAGGTAGCCAGAGAGGAGTACTTTGAGCTACAACCAGAGGATTGGACTATACGACCAGAGGTCACAGATGCAGGGATGAAAAACGACTATGTTGCATACTTCTACACACATCCCTTTCCTAGATTCACCATACCAGATGAGCTTACCCCATTGATGGGAGGTCCAGTTATTCAAGCAGGGCGACAACAACCATAGGGACATCCAGCCTTAGGGCAACTATAGGGTCAGGGATAGGTATAGGTAGAGTAGGCCACAGATATTGGTGGGGTGGCCATGGATGTGGATGATGAGAGCTCCAAGGATGAGGAGATGGATGAGGAGTCAGACAACTTAGACAGTGGGGATGGCGGGGGTGGTGGGAGGCCGAGATTATTCTTTGATATTCCCTTTAGCATGAGGCCATAGACATCCAGAGCGGTAGGTCAGGCTACCACTTTAGCACCACGGATTACCATCAAGGCTCCATCATAGGGACAGGTGGATGCTTTGTAGGCTGAGGTTCAGACTCTTCGGATTCAATTAGCACAAGCACAGGGGACCATCAATCAGCTATAGGGACAAATTACACAACCACCACCTCCTGACCCATAGGTAGCTCAGCTTATGGCCGAGAGAGACAGCTTCTGGAAGAGATGTGTACAGGCTGAGGGGGTAGCCGAGAGACTACTGAGATCAGTGGAGAGCACCTCTATTAGAGAGGTTATGGCAAAGGGGCTAGAGACTTCTCAGGAGGCCGAGTACTATCGGATGTGATATTTTGAGGCATTGCCACCTGAGCGGCAGAGAGCTTTTACCCAGTCAGGTACTCGAACTTGGACTCATTCACGCAGTCGCTCTAGGAGTGCGACTAGGAGTGTGGGCCAGCTGGTCAAACGAGAGATCAGAGCCTCTGGGAGCAGAGATCCATCAAGACCCACTACCCCTGGAGGCATCAGTAGTCATGATCCACGACCAAATGCCCCTCAATGATGACCATTTTGTACACATCCATGCCATTTTATGCGATATATCTTTTTAAAACATTTGATATCCTTTGTATTCTTGGACATTTTTTTTGATGAGATATATGATATGCAGTGGTGATCTGATTATGCACATGTTATGGATAATTTTTGCACATGTTATGGATGTATGCTTTTACGTTTATATGCTATGTCGTGTATGATGATGCAATAATGATCTAAATATTTTTTCTTTTCCTTTATGATGTATGCAATGAATGTATAATGCAAGATGTAAATGCTTTAGATGGGATGAGAGAATATGATCTATAATGATTATAATGATGTAATGGAAATGCACTTATGTAATGAACTTATGATATATGATGCAATTTTATTTATGAATATGTGTGAAATATGCAAATGTATATGTTAATGAATGATTAAGATAACGATCATGCATGTGATTTGTAATGATGGATAATGATCATGATGAATAAATGATATGATAATGAATATGATAATAAAATGAAATGATGATATAAATATGCAAGTGCAATGATAATGATAATGGAAAATGATGTAATTTGAATGTGAATGATAATGAGATGTATCAAATGTCCAGTCATACTTCACCATTGTCTGAAAAAGATATTCAAGAATGTGATCCACCCTCAAAAATCAATTGAAAAAGAACCTTGAAATGCAAATGAATTATGCAGTTCCTAAATAAATTATGCAATCCTAAATGAAAAAATGAACCATTCTCCTTGTTGCCATTTCCTACTGTGTTTAGTTGTCATCATTGAGCCTTTTGATAGGTTGAAAGTTAGTACAAGCATCAAAGGGTATGTTAGCACCAATGATGACCTGAGTACTGCTTTCATAATGTTTGATGTAGCAAGTTAATACAAGCATCGAGGTATAATTGAACCAAGATGACCTGAGTATTGCTTGCATAAACAGACAAAAGTTAACCATTTTCCTATGCAAATTTCGAAATCTCATCAATGATACATTGTAGAGCATGTCCCATGACCAATTTGCATCCTACTAATGATTAACTTACAGACAACAAGCAAAGAAAAATCATACTTCTTCCTTGTGATTCTAGTTCAGTACATCATTGAACCACTCCAAAGATATGATGTCATCAAATATCAAAACAACATTTTGCAATTTATTGCTTTAAGTTTGTCATTCATTTTATTCAGATTAAGATCATCCAGTTTGTTTTTAAATCATTTGTCAAGATAATCATGTAAGCTTAGTTTAACTGGACAAGATTGTTGTTTCTAACATTCTAGTGCTAGACACATATTGCTGACTACCTGTTAGAAAAGCGAACTGCCCCCTAGTGACCTTGTACTCTAACTCTTGCTAGACACAACTGTTGTGATGGATAATCCTCAAATCATCAAGCCATGAAGAGATCCTTGTCGTTCCAAGGAGAATGATGCAATGTGAATACGATGGTGAGGTGTGTGCGATGCTGATGAAAAGGATGCATATGCAGAATGAATCCTAATAGATGAGAGAGCCAAATGAACTCACAAACTATGCCTATTTGCCAGGTTTTCATCATTTGTTTTTATTGCACTTTTTCCTGATTTCCTGATTTTTTTGTTATTACAAAGATGCCTGTTTGCCAGGTTTTCATCAAGGCAATGTTTTTCATTTTTTTATTTTTTTTAGGACTTTTTATATTATTTTTTGATATTTTCTCAAGTATAGAACCTCTTCAAATGAATGTTGTTGATTGGATCTTCGAACAAGTCCCCTTTTGCTGTTGACAACTGATATGCCCCTGATCTGTATGCTGCAATGATAACGAATAGGCCCAGCCAATTTGGTTCAAACTTGCCTTTCTTTTCCCGATCTTGTTGATTTCGAGGGTTTTCTCTGAGAACCAAATCAACCACTTGAAATTTTTTTGGTTTGACTCTATGATTGTAGCTGCGGGACATAATTTGTTGATATACCTTTAAGTGATTAACTGCAGTTTGATGCCATTCATCAAGCAATTCTAGCTCTTGTAACCTTGATACTCTGTAGTCTTCGCCATTAATTAGCACTTTGAGTGATACTCAAAGTGAAGGAATCTCAACTTCTAGTGGTAGAATAGCCTCTGCTCCATAGACCAGTGCATAAGGAGTATCTCCTATCGGCGTGCAAATGCTTGTTCGATAGGCCCATAATGCTGGATTCAATTGGACATGCCAATCATGACCTGCTTCATTCACTGTTTTCTTCAGAATCTTCAGAATTGTTTTGTTTGAAGCTTTGGCTTGACCATTTCCCTGCGGATAATAAGGTGTAGAGAACCTGTGTTGGATGTGAAATATTTCACATAGTTCATCAAAATCTTGATTTTTAAAGGGTCTACCATTATCTGTGATAGTGGAATTAGGAATGCCGTATCTGCAAATGATATAATTCAAGATGAATGAAGAGATTTGTTTACCCGTAACAGTTGTTAGAGGAACAACTTCAATCCTTTTAATGAAATACTCATTGGCTATAATGATAAATTTATGTCCATTTGATGATGATGGATGTATCTTGCCAACCAAGTCCAATCCCCACTGAGCAAAAGGCCATGTTGTGGTGAAAGGTTGTAATTCCTGAGCAAGAGCATGAATGAGATTCCCATGAATCTGACATTTCACACATTTCTTCACAAAGGTGAATGATTCTTTTTCCATGGTTGGCTAGTAGTATCCTAATCTTACAAGTTTCTTTGCTAAGGTTAGTCCACTTGAATGTGTCCCACAAATTCCACCATGGACCTCTTGTAAGGATTTTTCTGATTCATTGCATTCAAGACATCTAAGGAGGGTACCATCCAGACCATGCCGGTATAAGATGTCAGCAATTAAGGTGTAACGGGATGATTGACGAATGAAATTATGTTTTTGATTCCTAGACAAGCCTAAGGGTAAAGTAGTATCTTTCAGGTAAGTGTAAATTTGGCCATATAAGGAAGAGTCAGAACTCGTAAGATGGAAAATGATTTGTGTTTCAGGATTGTCATGGGCAGGAGAAAACAATTGTTCCACTAGGAAATCATACCATTTTTTATTCTCTGACAATTGGAGTAGAGAGGCGATTGTAGCCATAGCATCTGCTGCTTTGTTATCAATGCGCGAAATCTGTATGAACTGGATATTAACAAAGTATTTCTTGAGATCTTCCACCATTCTTTTATAAGGTATCAACTTTTCATCTTTAGTGTGATATTCGTCATTGATTTGATTTATAACAAGCCGTGAATCACCAAAAACTTGAAGTTTTGTGATTTTCCAATCTATTGCAATTCTCATGTTGATTATCAATGCCTCATATTCAGCTATGTTGTTTGTGCAAGGAAACATTAGTCGATAAGATTTTGGAATTGTATGTCTTTAAGGTGTAATAAAAAGAATTCCCGCTCCTGAACCATGTTGAGTGTAAGAACCATCAAAATAGAGGGACCATGATTGTTGGATATCTGCTACAAAAATGTCGGCATCAGGAAAATCAACATTTATTGGGTGTTCTACTGGCATTGATGCTTCTGCTAATTGATCTGCAATTACTTTTCCCTTTATAGATTTTCGATCCACATACTGAATATCAAACTCGCTTAAGATCATAATTCATTTAGCCAACCTGCCAGTTAAGGTTACCTTACTTAGAAGATATTTGAGTGGGTCAATCTTAGCCACAAGCTTCACTGTATGAGTTAGCATGTAGTGTCATAACTTTTGAGAAGTGAACACCACTGCTAGACAAGCTTTTTCAACGAAGGTGTAATTTTGCTCGTGACTTGTTAAGGTTTGGCTGATGTAATAAATGGCTTATTCTTTTCCTGAATAATCTTCCTGTGCCAATAATGCTCCTAAAGATACTTCTGTGGCAGCAATATATAATATGAGAGGTGCACCTTGTATTGGTGGATTCAATACTTGTGGATTCATGAGATACTATTTTATCTGATCAAATACTGCTTCACATTTGTGCTCCCACTTGAATGGAACATTCTTATGTAAAAGATGTGTAAATGGTAAAATTTTATCTGCTAGTTGAGCAATGAATCTTCGAATGGATTGTAACTATCCCTATAAAGAGCGTAGCTGACTAATGTTCCTTGGTGGTGGCATATCAAGAATTTCTTGTACCTTAGCTGGATCCACTTCAATTCCCTTTTTTAACACAATGCATCCTAGTAGCTTTCCAGATTTTACTCCAAAGACACATTTCTTGGGATTAAGTCTTACTTTGAATTGTTCCATTCTTTTGAAAATTTTAGATAAGATATCGATGTGTCCTTCTCTAGTGTTAGACTTGGCAAGAAAATCGTCAACATAATCTTCCATGAATGTATGCATCATATTGTGAAAAATTGTTGTCATTGCTCATTGGTATGTAGCTCCTGCATTTTTCAATCCAAATGGCATTACGTTCTAGCAATAGGTACCCCAAGGACATGTGAATGCTATTTTATCTTGATCTTCTGGTGCCATTTTTATCTGGTTGTATATTGAGAATCCATCCATCAATGAGTACATTGCATGTCCAGCAGTTAAATCCACAATCATATCAATTTTTGGTAAGGGAAAGTCATCTTTAGGACATGCTTTGTTCAAATCCCTGAAATCTATGCAAATTCTAATCCTTCCATCTGGCTTTAAATAGGCACAATATTGGAAATCCATTTCGCATAATCTATGGATCGGATGAATCCAAAGTCTAAAAATTTCTTTAATTCCTCTTTAACCAACAATGCAACATGTGGATGCATTTTTTTGAGTTTTTGTTTTACAGGCTTTGCCCCCAGTGTAATAGATAGGTGATGCATGATGAGATCTGGATCCAATCCAGGCATATCTATGTAGGACCATGCAAAACTGATTTGATTATCCTTGAGAAATTCTATGAATTTAGGTACTTCTTTATCTGTCAGAGATGCAGCCAATTGTAAAACTTTAGGCTTTTCTGTAGTACCTATATTGAGTGCCTCCGTTGGTTCAATTAGAATGGAAGATCTTTCCTGATAATACTCCAGAAGAGTGTCAAGTTTCCCATCCTCTGGCACCTTTGAAAGGTTTTCACCATTGGATACACTTTTTATTTTCCTCTTTTCTTGATCTAACACTACCTTTTTTAGGTTTTCACCATTAGATCTTTCTTTTATTTTTCTTTTTTCTTGACCTAATACTGCCTTTGTTAGGTTTTCACCATTAGGTCTTTCTTTTATATTGTTTATTACGTAGTTGAGAAGCTTGGCACTTTCCTGTTGAAAACTCTGATCTTGTGATTCCCCGGTGGAACTTGTTTCAGGATGGGATGAACAAAGAAATTTTATTATGGTTTCGTCATTTGGAAAATTTGGAACATCAATGGGTGAAATTTGTTCCCAATCAATGAGTTCAGGGTGAACCAAAGGTAATGGATCATTAGGATGAGTAAGGTCATTGGCTGTGAGGGTCATGATGTTATTGTCAACGTTATTATGGGAGAAGTCTACGATGGTATCTTCCTCAAAATGATCTATCTCACTTTGAATCGAATTGGTCTCACTAAAGTCCTGGTCACTTTGTATGACATATTCAAATGGAGGTCTTGAGATTTCTCCTTGTAAGAATGTAGGTGAGAATTTGTGTATGCCATCCACCCTTTTCTCTGAGATGAAAGTATCGTCCGAGAAATCATCCCATTCATATTCATTTGAGTCTGTTTTAGAATTATCTGCTTGAATTCTAAAAATTGATTCAGCTAACTCCTCATTAGATGGCCTCTGGGTTACTTTTTCCTTAGTATCCTCACCGTATCCTAACCCAGTCTTATCTTTTGGGTGCATTGTTTTTAATTGGATAGGTTCAACAATACCTTCTTTTCTTTTACCTAGAGGGCCATTTCCTTCATAACCCATTTGTTGCATGATAGCATAACCCTTTCCATATTGTTGTGTGGGTATCTTGATATGCTATACGGATTCTTCTTCATCTTTATAGAACCAATCAAGAATGGCTCTATCTTCTCCTTCATTTTCTTTGATAAACATCCCATTAAACTTGGTGATGGGGGTTGAAGTTGAGGCTAAAACTGCTACAGCTTGTTGTGTAGATGTTGACGGCTAACCATGAGATCTTGGGGATAGGGGTAGATTAGAGAGAGATAAAGAATATTATCCCACCCCATTGTCTTTTAATTTTAACTTGTTTCCAAAATTGCTTATCATTTCTTGCACTTGTTCTTCTTTTTTGGAAGTAGAGATGGCCAAAGCCTCAATATTATGTGGGATGAATGTGTCCTAAGTTGCTCTTAGGTTAGAACAAGTTTGACTACTATTGTGATCAGAAGGTATTGTTACTTCCTGTCCATCATATGGAAACTTCAAACATTGATGATAAGTAGATCTGACAGCTTGCATCTCATGGATCCATGAATGACCCAATAGTATGTTATAGGTTAGATCCCGATCGAGAACTTGACAAAAAGTATTCTTCACAACAAGTCCCACTCTGATTGGTAACATGATGAGACCTTTGGAAGTCCTTTCCTCATCATCATAAGCTTTGATTGTAATTTTCCTCCGTGGATCTATAGAGTCTTCTGAATATCCCAAAGCTAGGACCAATTTTAAAGTACAAATATTTAATCCGGCTCCCCCATCTATAAGAACACGTCTAATACAGGCTTTGTGAACCATGAATTCTAAATAGAGTGATGAATTATGCGGATGGGTTATGGATGAATCATCTCTTTCAGAAAAAGATAAACATGTGTTGGAGGACAAATGTCCCACCATGGCTTGAAATTTATTGGTATATAGATTAGGAGATACAGTTGTATCGACGAGAGCCTTTTCCAGAATGTCCTTATGTGTAGGTGATAACTTTAAAAGCTCCAAGATAGAAATTTGGGCTGATGTTTTTCATAATTGCTCAATCAAATTGTATTGACTTGGAGGGGGAATTGCTGCTTTAGATGAGCCACCTTTGGCAATGATCTTGGCTTGTCCCCTTGTCGTAACATTGACCTCTTGATATTCTGGCTTACCTTTGATTCAGATAGCATTAATTTGAGGGTCATCAGAATGGATATGATTGATAATAATGTCGTGGATGTTATTAACATTCTTGCCCTTATCACTCGAGGATTCCCATTTGTGATAATTAGGGAGCGAATTCTTGAATGCTTGATGATCATTATTGACATTATGTCCCTCAACTGTGATGGTACGGTTATCAATCAAATATTGAACAATATTCTTTAACCCTTGGAAACTATTTGTCTTATGACCTTTGCACCTATGATAATCACAGAAGTGTCAATCATTCCATGATGGTGGTTTAACTCAAAGTTCATAATCTCCTTGTGGTGGCAATGTAATAGCATTTTGATTCAATAATTCTTTGAGAATGGATTCCAAAGATTGGCCCAAGGGAGTGAAACTCTGTCGACTTGAAAAGTATGATGATCTGGGTGCATTTGAATTTTGATTATTGCCAAAATTATTTCCACGAGTGTTAGTTTTGTTTACTTGATTAGAAACATTGCCTTGGGTGCTAGAATTTCCAGTATTATTGTTACGTTGAACACCTGACACATTAAGAACGGTGGGCTTCGTATTCACGTTGTTAGCACCTACTACCCCATCATTCACAACATTTTTATTTTGAGTCCAAAATCATGACTTGTCATTGTTGTTATTATGGTTGTTGTTGTTGTTGTATGAATTTGAACCTTCTTTATCAATTTTTAGAACTCCACGCTTGATCAATACACCTTCAATAGTAATTGCGTTTTCAATCAATTTTTCAAATGATGGAGGACAATGAAGGTTTAGTCTATAACTCATTTCTTGATTAAGACTATCGATGAAGATCTCCATCTTTTCCTTTTCAGGAACAAGATGAGAGTATCTAGCAAACATTCTTCTCCACCTTTGTAAAAATGTAGTGAAAGATTCCCCTACTTTTTGTTCTATCTACAAAGATCAAGCATGGTTACCTGGTGTTGAATGTTGTAAGATTATTGTGATATGAACTTATTTATCAACTCTTCAAAGGTTTTGATGGGGGGAGTGATCTTCAAAAGCAAATCCATGGATTGTCCACCCAGACTTCATGGAAACAATCGCATTAGATAGGTATCTTCATGCGCAAATTCTAAGCTCATATTTCAGAAATCCCTTACATGCTCAATGGGGTCAGTTTTCCCATTATATCTATCAAACATAGGGATTTCACAATGTTTTGGAAAAGGAATCATTTGAAGATTTCTATCGAATGGATAAGGACATATTTCCTCCAAAACATACTTCTTTGTTGCTACCCCTTTCATTTCTTTTATTTGCCCTTGTAATTCCTTAATCTATTGAGTAAGGGAACTAAAATCATCAAGAGGAGTTTTAGGATTTTCTTTAATCCCTTCTGTGTCAAAATCAGCAGGTAACTTGGCTCCTTGAATAGCTAAAGAAATAAAGTATCTTTCCTTGTTTCTTTCTAAAATCTTTTCCATAAGAGTATGGAATTGAGGATCCTGCTCTACTTCTTGAAGCTTTTCTTCCATCAATTCCTCAGTATTTGAAGTGTCAAAGGGGTTTTCCTCCCTCCCACTATTATCACCCATTTTGCTCATTGTACTTTCCTCTTTTTCTATGTGCTTTCGAGATCTCGTGGTAACAGGCATAAGTTTTACAATCCTACTAACTTTGATCGAAGGAATGCAATAGTGTAAGGGTGATGAAAGTCAGGATAGAATGAAGATTCTATGACTTAAAAAAGCTTTTTAATCTTTAGTTCGTGATTCCCAGAGTGAAAGGATGAAAATTCAATTTTCAGGAATTAAACCAAAGATCAAAAATAAAGATGATTTTACACTTTGTGAAGTTTTATCTTAGCTTTGTAGATAGATGAATTTAATAGATGCCTAATGTGTTTGAGTTCTCTATTGTAGAATTTGATTTGGGCGAGTAGCATACGTGATAGCAGGTTGGGGAATATAAGAAGGACGAATACGTTGACTGTGGTTATGCCTTTGAGAAAGGGCTCTTCTTTGAAAGAAAGATCTTGAGTATAAAGGTTCTATAGCATAATCGTCAGTGAAACCTCTAATATAGTCGTGGTATCTATGAATAAAGGTTTTGTGTTCAAGCAGGACCTTTCAACTTTGATATAGAAATTTCCTCTTCTTCAACACTTTCTTGTAACTGAGAAACTTTTTGGGCTTTCTGATCTTTTCTTTCTAAGGACTTCTTAGCAAATGTTGTAGACTTCCGAACTCTGAGCATGGGAAAGACTAGACCGACAAGACTTTATTTTTGAAAGTCAGAAAAATCACCTAGACTCCGAAAAATAGATGCACCAAAACAGAGACTGAATGCGCCAAAACGGAGTACAGATGCACTGAAATAGAGCATAGATGTGCAAAAACAGAGCACAGATACACCAAAATAGAGCACAGATGCGCTGAAACAGAGCACAAATGTGCTGAAACAGAGTACATATGTGCTAAAATAGAGCACATATGCGTCGAAACAGAGCATAGATGTGTGGAAATAGAGCACAGATGCGCTGAAATAAAGAACGAATGCACCAAAATAGAGCACAAATGCGCTAAAGTAGAGCACAGATGCGCTAAAACAGAGTTGAGATGCGCTAAATTAATTCTGAAACTGACATGTTTTGATAGTTTGATAAAATTTTCTTGTTTTGGATGATCTTAATCTGATTTAAATGTGAAAAACACAGCATAAAACCAGACAGTTGTTTTCTTAATCCTAAAATCTAAACAAAGAGTGTATGTTCTTGAGATTTCCACAGGTTTTAAACAAGATAAGCACTTCAGTCAGACTCACTCTTAATTTGTGAAATAGGTCATCATAGTAATCACATCCCACAGCTTACAACCATGTCGACTCACATAGCCTTGTCACCGCCTAGAGGGTGCCCGTGTTTTTGTCTTTTCCAGGTGTGTACTCAAAGTGACAGAAGTGGATACCGAATCCCTTGAGCAAACAATCCCTGGTGACTATATGTTGAGTGTCTTGGGGGAATATTCTCCCCTCCCCTTGCACCATGATTAAAATAATGTTTGGATATTGACACGGCTGGCTTTCTACACTATGGTTCGTAGTAAGGGTATCGGTTTAGTGTGGCAAATAGATATACTCCTTCGAGAGACCTCCCAACCTTTAGAACAAAGGTTTTGGGGATGGTTATCCTGTGCACTACTGTCAAGTTGGATTTTCACCAACAACTTGCTTTTGATTAAAGTGGGTTGGAAACCTTGGCTTTAGGTGTTCCCACTTAGGTCGTTCCTCTTGGGTTAGTACTTTTTCCCACAAGAGCAGGCCTTCTAAAGGATGTAAAAAAGCATTAAATTGTGGAAAATAAAAGGTAAGTCTGGTATTTTGATCACCCAGTTAAGGGGAGAGCATAGACCTATTACCCACAATCACAACAAACAAATAATGGTTTAATTTTAAATCCCCAAATTGATAAATTTTCTATTCTAAGTGAAGATGTTGCTTCACTAAAAACATGGGATTCATTTTAACCAAAATAAATTATGTTTGGTGACTATCCTAGGATAGGTTAATTTAGATTTAAATGTCTATCCTGGGATTGGTTCATTCTGTTAAAAATAACATTAGAAAAATCTTGTCCGTGGATTGCTTTGGAATCAAAATTTTAAATTTTTACAATTGTATGCGCTGAAAGATCTCACGTATGTGCCGAAAGAGCTCCTAGGGATGTGCCGAAACAGAGTGTCTATGTGTCGAAATGGGTCATGTATGCACCGAAATAGTACTCGTATGCACCGAAATATCTCACGTATGCGCCGAACCGAGAGTCATATGCACCAAAACGTGATTTTTGTCCGTCACCTGCCAGAAAAATCTACAAAAAGAAAAATTAAATGTGGGGCTAGGCCCCATGGTGGGCACCAGAAATGTGTACATTAGAATATGTAGATAAAATTAAATCTAAACTAATACACCAATGAAACATTAGATTGAAGAAATTGAATTAAAGAAAGTAAATGCAAACTCTAAACCACAGTTTCTTCGAATTTGTCCCATTGTCCTCTATCTCCAAGGATTCATTCCAAGATGCTTGCTCTCAATTTTTTAAAATAGCAGCTTGTAGAATTGGCAGCTTGAGAGAATGAGATTAATAAATTCATATGCATTGCTACAAAATTAAGCTATGAAAATTGAAATTCTATGAATGCTAAGATGCAATTATAGTAACTACGCATGAAAATATGAGATTCGAGGTCCTTTTCCACTCATAAGAGGGTTGTATTTATAGATTTTTGAAGGTAGGAATTCAATTGGCCAAGATCGAAAGTTGAGTTCAAACCTGTTAGAATGAACGGTGAGAGATTGAGAATTCGAAAAGAAGATGGAATTCTAAGAGATGTATGGAGAATGAAGAGACAAATTGAAAGGCGTCTCTCATAATTAAATAAATAAATATTCAATTATGTGTGAAAGAAATATGAAAAGGCTTTAATTAAATATTGTAAATATTTAATTATGTGAGAAGAGAAAAAACCTTTTAATTAAATATTAAAAATATTTAATTTTGTGGGAAGAGTGAGAAATTTGGAAATGTGTTTTAATTAAATGTGGAGAGAAGAATATCATTTAAATTGTGAATTTAAACTTATGATAATTAATGTAAATAAATTGTAAAATCTATTTAATTAATTAAGAGGAAGGATAGCATTAATTAAATAAACTTTATTTATTTAATTAAATTAACAGAATTGGAAAATGAACAATGTAAATAAACAATTAAATTTATTTATATGTAGATGACTTAAGAATATTAATTAAATAATTCATATTTAATTAATTAATAGGTTCGATTAACCGTGACCATTTATAGATGTGTACAACCAGTACCATAGAGGACGAATCCGACAACAAAGTAATCCTTGATTGGTTATATAGAGATGAAGAACCATCAACACCAAATAGTAGTATCAAGAATGTCAATATCAATACAAACAAATACAACAAAGGGAAAGCTATCCTAGAAAAAATGGGTTACGAGGGACAAGGACCTATTGGTTTAAGAAAGGAAGGAATAATTTAGCCTATTCAGCCCCTCACTCTCCAATCAAAAGAAAATACGGGATTGGGATACTCTGAAGAAGAAAAATAGGAGATGAAAAGGAAGGTTGTAGAAAGAATCCTTCAGCTTAGAGATAGCTCTGAAATGGATTCAAATGAATATGAATGGGATCTGTGTTCCGATGCATCTTTCATCGATATTCAAGTTGATGTAATCCAACAATAAGCACCTATGCGTGAAGAGGGACAAGGCACTAGGTCTAGACCACTCATAGCAGGATCACTAAACATCGATGACTCAAATGGGGATAAACAAACCTTGAGTGAACTAGATGATCTTGAAGAAGGTACCATCGTTGACCTCGATATTCCACTTAAAAACTATGAAAAAATGGTTGTCCAAACCCTTACATCCATCAACCTAAATGAATATTATGACGTCATGCCATTAATCCATTCATAACTTATTGAATGGGAACTTGTCAAACCTCTGACTATACCAATATTTGCAGATAATGATGCCATCATGAATTTCCTATATCATGACGAACCAGGTATGAGTTCTATTTTTAATACTCATAACAACGCGAATTGGTAGGAGGGTGTCAAATCTTCCAGTTGCAAAAGTAAAAACAAGGATAATAGATCTAATGGTGAAAACCATTCTATGGCAGCATTAGATCTAGAAAAAGATTAAATAAAGAATGTATCTAATGGTGAAAGACTCTTTGAGTCACCGAAAGATGGGAGATTTGACACTCTTCCAGGACATTATCATGAGCGGTCATTAGTTTTGGTAGAACCAACACAGTCTGTTAAATCAACACTAAAGAGAAAGCACAAATCCTACATCTGGCAGAATCCATGACAGATCGAGAGAGATCAGAATTCATCAAGTTCTTTAAGGAAAGAACCATCAACTTTTCTTAGTCATATTCCAATATGCCAGGCTTAGATCCAAATCTACCCATGCATCATTTGTCTTTGCCTACACAAATCAAGCCTATGAAGTAAAAATTGAGAAAAATGCATCCTCATATCGCAATAATGGTAAAGACTGAGTTAAAGAAACTTCTAGATGCTGGATTCATAAGGTCTATCGACTACGCCAAGTGGATATCAAACATTGTACCTATTTCCAAGCTAGACAATAGCATCAAGATATGTATAGATTTTAGAGACCTAAATAAAGCATGCCCAAAGGATGATTTTCCATTAGCAAATATAGACATCATTGTGGACTTGACAACAGGACATGCCATCTTGTCAATCATGGACGGTTTTTCAGGATATAATCAATCAAAATAGCTCCAGAAGATCAAGAAAAGATGGCTTTTACATGTCCATGGGGAACCTTTTGTTGGAACATCATGCCATTTGGTCTGAAAAACACAGGAGCCACCTATCAAAGAGCAATGACAACAATCTTTCATGATATGATGCACACCTTCATATAGGATTACGTGGATGATATTTTGGAAAAATATTGTACAAGGGAAGGACATCTACATATCCTGAGAAAAATCTTCACACGGCTAGAGAAATTCAATGTCAGGTTAAACGCCAAGAAGCGTGTCTTTGGGGTCACATCAGCAAAATTGTTGGGGTACATTGTCTCAGGAAAGGGCATTGAAGTGGATCCAGTGAAAGTCAAGGCAATAATAGAAATGTCACCTCCTAGAAATATCAGTCAACTCAAATCACTATAGGGAAGGCTCCAATCAATCAAGAGATTTATCTCCCAACTGGCGGACAAGAGTCATCCTTTTAATCATCTATTACATAAAAATGTAATTTTCAAATGGGATGAGGTGTGTGAGACAACGTTTGATCAAATAAAATAGTATCTAATGTCACCGTCTACTCTCATGCCACCAACCAAAGGAAGGCCTCTGATATTGTACATTGAAACAACAAATATATCTTTGGGAGAATTATTAGCATAGGTTGATTATGAAGGAAAGGAACACACCATCTACTATATCAATGGGACATTAAATGGCTATGAAATAAACTACACTTTCATAGATAAATCATGCTTAGCAGTGGTGTTTGCTACTCAATAGTTGAGACATTATATGCTGACCCATACAATCAAGTTAATCACAAAGATCGACCCCTTAAAATATTTACTCAGTAAAGTTTCCTTAACAAGTAGACTAGCCAAGTGGGTCATGCTATTAAGTGAATTTGATATTCAATATATGGAGAGAAAAGCCATACAGGGTCAAGAAATTGCCGAACAATTGGCAGAGGATCCTTTAATAGATGACCGATCCATGACTATGTAGTTTCCAGATGTAGACATTCTAACAGTGATTCCACAACAATGGATATTATATTTTGATGGAGCATACACACAACGAGGATCTAGAGCAGGGATTTTATTCATCGATCCCCAGGGAGACACCATCCCAAAATTATATAGACTGATGTTTCAGTGTACAAATAATGTGGCAGAATATGAAGCACTGATCATTGGGGTCAAGATAGAAATTGAATGGAAAATCACAGACCTACAAGTATATGGAGACTCTTAACTAGTCATTTGTTAAGTAAATGACGAGTATCAAATGAAGGATGAAAATTTGATGCCTTACAAGAACAAAATAGATGATCTAAAGCAGTTTTTTGTCAACATCAAATTTGATAAAATTCCAAGGGTGGAGAACAAAGCTGCGGATGCCACGACCACAATCACTTTACTATTACAATTATCAAAGAAACGAGGTTGTTATGAGTTTATGGTGGAACAAGTACCATGTCCTTCTCACAAAAAATTGGAATCCAATACCATATTCCATCTATGAAAAAACATATGCGTACTTGAAAGATAATATCCTTCCTCTCGATCTTTCCAGGAACCAAAAAAATAATTTTATCTGCCAATCCTCCTGACATACTTTAATTGATGACATCCTATATCGTTGAGGTCTTTATGGTACCTTACTCCGATGTTTAGAACACAAAGAATCTAAGATGGCTCTATGCAAAGTTCACGAGGGTATTTGTGGCACTCATTCGAGTGGGATAACTCTAGCTAAGAAACTCCTCCATTTAGGATATTATTGACAATGCATGGAGAAAGAATCTTATCGGTTTGGAAAGAAATTTCAAAAGTGTCAGATTCACAGTAATCTAATTCATGTAGCAGCACAAGAACTACATCCCTTCACATCCACATGGCCTTTTTGTCAATGGGGCCTGGATCTAGTAGGAAAAATATATCCCTCTTCATCCAATGGACACAAGTTCATTATAACAGCCACAAAATATTTCAGAAAATGGATAGAAGTAGTGCCCCTTACAATGATCACAAGGGAGTAGATCTTTTCTTTCATCTCAAATTATATAATATGTCAGTATGGCATTCCTCAATCTATTATCATGGATAATGGACAAACTTTCAAAAATCAATATGTTCAAGAATTATGCAAAAATTTTCATATCCAACATCGTTTTTCAACGTCGTACTATCCATAAGGAAATAGCCAAGCAAAGGCCTCTAATAAAACAATTCTAAACATCCTCAAGAAGATGATAAAAAATGTTGGATGTGATTGGCATGTTCAACTCAATCCTACATTGTGGGCCTACAAAACCAGTATCACAACACCAACGAGAGCAAAACCATACACCTTGGTATATGTATCAGAGGCCATACTACCTATTGAAGTTGAAATTCCATCACTTCGAGTATCACTCAGAGGAATAATTTTAGATGAAGACTATAGGGTATCCAGACTGTAAGAACTAGAATTGTTGGATGAGTATCATAAACAATCTATTAATCATCTCACAACCTATCAACAATGAATACCAAGGAGTTTCAATCATAGGGTAAAACCTAGGATTTTCCAAGTTGGCGATTTGGTACTAAAAGAAAACTCAAGAAATCAACAAGATAGGGAAAAGAAAGGGAAATTTGAGCCTAATTGGCTAGGTCCTTTTATCATCATATCAGTGTACGGATTGGGGGCTTATCAATTGTCAATGTTAGAAGGGGATCTGTTTGATGAACCTATCAACAATATCCATCTCATAAAGTTCTACACCTGAATTCCTAGTGCACGGGTTAAAATTTTGAAAAAGGGTTTCCTTGATGAAAACCTGGCAAAAAGGCATCTTGAAAATAGAAAATATAAAAAAAATATACAAAAATGACTTTCTTCACATAAGAAACTATCATGCTTCAACACAATCACTGGAATTTAGGTGGATTATAACTCATTAACCTTATCAAACAACACAATTCAATGTAAACTCCATATTTCGTAAACCTGTAATTCTATTAGCTGTAAAAAGATCTAGTACAATGTATCTTTGCAAAACTCTATAAAATTCTATCTCTTAGCATTAGGTAAGCCAATCCAATTCTCAATTAGCCGACCCTTACAATGTGATACCCATCTGGTATTTATAGCTATACAAAAAGAAGTTCGAACTTCACTTCTATCTTAGGCTTTCCACCTTTTCAGGAACAATCAACTTTCTTCTTCAGCTTGCTATTTCTACCTCCAAAGCTTTAAGTTTTGCAGCTTTGACATCTTCTTCCTTTTGCTTCCTAATTAGCTCTTCAACCTCTTTTTCTTTCCTTATCTCTTTTGATTCTTCCTTTTCTATAGAAAAGGAAAAATATACAAAAACAAAGAGTGTACTCAAAACATATGGTGAAAACCTGGAAACAGGTGTCATATGTGATTCTAAATCAGCTTTTCCATCTATTTTGAAACATATTGGGATCATTAGTCTGGAAATCATTACCATTACATATAATGTCATTAGTCTTGCCATCATTGCATCCATTATCAAATCATTTCACAAAGTGAAGTTTTACTCTAGCTTGGGGGCAACATCTGGATAGCACTGGGGGCAACAAAGCATCGGTCTCACCAAATGGGAAAACAACAGTACGACAAGAAAAACAAAAAAAATCTTCAAAGCACAACATGAATCACCATTAGAAAGGCATCACACATCCGTATCGTATCTGAAAATCCAAAAACATGTCAAAAAGTGAATCTAGAAAAGAAAAACCAACATCATGAGTTTGTGTCAGTCAAACTACGCGGTCTTTGCGTGTGTAACGTAGTCAACACTAATCTTTGATCAGTCCCTGAGATCCCTAGGATAGGTTAGTAAGTTAGGTCTTTGCCCAATATTAGAAAATCATAAAAAACATCAAAAAAAGTCAGGATGGATGATCTAATCTGAATAATGATTTGAAACACTTTAAGTAAAAGGTGGATGAGTTGTATTTTTTATTATTATTGATATTATCATTTCTTCGGAGTAACTCAATGATGTAAATGAACTAGAGAAACAAGGAAGAATAATGATATTTTTATTGTCTGTTGTCTGTAAGTTATTCATATGAATGTATGAATTGTTGGGCGATGTGCTATGCAAATGTATCATCGATGACATTCAAAATTTACACATTGAAATGATTAATCATTGCATTTTTATGCAATGAATGCTTAGGTCATCTTGGTTCAATTATACCTAGATGCTTGTGTTCTCTTGCAATATCAAAATCATGAAAGAAGTACTCAAGTTGTCATTGGTATAACACATACCATTAACACTTGTACTTACTTTCAACATCCAATAAAAGCTCTATGATGATACCAAACACAAAGTACTATTAAAATGACAATGGTTTGCATATTGTTGCATGTTAAAATTAGACTGCATTCATCATGAATTCATTATCTGCAGAGTATTTGTTGCATAAAGGGATCCAATTAATGATTATTTTGTATGACTAAGTATACTTGACATAAATCAAAATCATCAAAAACATGTAGAAGTCATCATCTCATCATTAAGTTTTCCTCATTTCATCATTCATTCATTTTACATCAAATAAATTATGCATTTAATCGTACCATTATTTTTCACATCATATCATAAAAAAATACATCATTCATTACATTATCATCCATCAACATCCTATGCATTTGATCAATTTTTAACCCATACATCATTTGTCATCGATAAATTGTATCATAAAAATTTCATCACATTTTAAATAAATGCAAGTTATGTCATTATTATCAATACATCCATTATCATACATCATAAATCATCATTTATAATATCATACATCCATACATCATATATTATGCACATGCATTCATCATAGAATCATTATAGGAAATAAAAAAACATTCATCACATGATACATAATCACATAAATTAAAAAGCATGCATCATAAACCATCATAAATAGAAATCACTGCATTTCATATATATCATCAATGTCAAGTATACAATGAAGTCTGAAATAAAGATACATCATAAAAAATAAGCTGACTCAAAATATACATCTCAAAAAGAATCATAATAGAATCTATGATCTACTACTTCTAGAATGAGCGGGACCAACCAGGCCAGTACAAACACCACCCTTAGAAGGACCAAGATCTTTGGGATCTCTTCGTGGAGGCTATATCACACCCTCACTCACTGTCCAGGTATGCATCCAACTAGATTGAGAGATGGGGAATATTTGACTCTTCCCTCGGTAGGCACTTCATCATGGTATCTACCTAGGTAAAACCCTACATCATGGCCAGCCCGCAAAACCTCTCTCAAGTACTCTAAAACTGAGGTTCCATTGACTACTCTCTATAAGGTCTTGGTTGTCTCCTATTCCCTCTCAACAATGTGTCTAGCACTATCTCACTCGGCTGTCAAGGTAGCAACCTAAGTTTGAATAGAGACCAACTATCCATGTACCTACGCTAATGCCTGAGCATGGGTCTGTGCTTGAGCCTACATCTAGGTCTATGTCTATATCAACAACCCTTGGGCCTGTACCAACTATCCCTGCAAGGTCTTGACCTATTCCTATAAACCAACAATTTGTCTCTAGTGATTAACTAACAGTACTGCCACTGCTCGCCTCTTGCAAGGCCTACTAGATGATGGACCAACACTGAATGGTCCAACCCCTTTGCTAGCCCTTCCACCACCATCAATATCATCACTGCTACTATCACCACTACTGCTCTCAATACTACTGCCTAGTGTAGTATCACCTCCACTGCTCTCCTCAGAACCCTCGACAATGTCATCCTCCATGGGTAATGGTGCTGGCTCATTAGGAATCATGATGCAAGGATGTGGAGTTAATTCCAAAAAGGATACATACTCCTCTATCACAGGTGCCTTGGCAATATCCCTGTGCATATCCTAGGAAGATGGTTGCAAATCCTTGTATTCCTCTACTAGGGTCTCATATGATAGACATGGCCCCCAATCAGGTACATCACTTTATCACCTAGCATAGTGGGCTACCCCCCGAGGCATACACTAAACAATGTCATACTGTCTATACACCCTTCATAACAAAAATATCTCCAAAAAAAAAAGGTGTCCGGCCAATCAGGTACATAGAATCAAAAAGATACCCAAGCACAACATCATCCTCATCCCACTGCTCACAATCTAAGTATGGATGCCAAACAACATTCTTTGTATCATCCAACACTCATCTCCAATTCTCCAACTTACCCATCTGAGCCTAGGTAAGTCAACCTCTGTATCTGAAAACGTACGGTCTGCCTTCTAGTCTATCCAAAACTGGAAATGGTTGAGCAATAGAGAAATGCTCCCATGCCCACACCTGTAGAAGTGTCATCCCAGCTGATAAACTGCAGGCTCCCAAATATACCACTGAATGTAAGTCATGGTAGAGATGTGCCATCATACACATCCCCCATGCATATCTCATACCATGTACGACCATGCTCTCTAGAATTTTGCCCCAACCCACAAAGAATCCCTTTGACCTATGATCAGGACAAAGGAAACCTCCAATGAATCCAACAAGAACTATTGGTAGTGAAGAAGATGTATCAACAATCATCCTCCATCGGACACTTGGACCTGCAATGTGTTGATCCTGAAACACTCTACGGAGAGCATCTCTCCCACCAACCTCATGTGAATCATAAACCACAATCTTTCCCATGAATGGAATTTTTAGAATCCACCACACATCCTCGGGTGTGAGCGTCATCTCACTAGTTGGTAAATGAAAGGTGTTATGGTCACTGTGCCACCTCTCAACCAAAGTGGTAAGGAGACCTCGATTAATCCTAATCTGGGGCATTCCAAGTAAACTCATAAGGCCACATCGACCTATGACCTAAATCTCATCTGCAGTTAGATGAGGTATCAAATCGATGGTCCAGGGAAACCGCTCTCGCATCTGGAGAGTACCTAGATCCTCCTATCATCATAAAAAATCTACAATCAGTGCACTATGTCAAGAAATCAAAATTCCTTATACTATCAAGTCTAATCAAACTTTGGTATGAATTTTTGATCAAAATTCATGAGAAAATATCAAGAAACCTCACCAATATTGAGGTTCATCACAAACATTATCTAATCTTGCCTATCATGAGATTTATCAGATATTGAATAATTCCTCACCTATCATGAGGATCATCATAAATAGGATTATTTCTCGCCTATCATAAGAGTAAGTATTATTAATCAATCATACCAAACCAACAAATGGACATGATCATAATTGGCGAAATCAATATTAAACTAAGTCAAAATCTACAATTCTGACATGGATGCGCTAAAATAGGCATCCAAAGTGCTAGAACTCAAAAGCACTAGTTTATCAATCTAATGGACTACAATAGGTTTACGAAGTGCTACTTTAGGACTCTGATGCACTATAATAGGCATCTGAAGCACTACTTTACCCTAAGTGTTGTTTTACCACATCAATGCGCTAAAACAATCCATCAAAGCACCACTTTATCAAAGTGCTATAATAGACCATCGATGCGCTAATATACCACATCAAAGCACTAGAACATTCTAGGTGCTAAGATCCGACATCAATGTGCTAAATCTAACTATCTACGGGGTAAAACATGAAAGCACTACATTATCCTATGAAAGCGCTAGAGAAAATAATGCTAGCGTTAAATCTCAAAGTGCTAAACTAGCTAATGGAAGTGCTACACCGGAGTTCAAAGCGCTACAACGCGACCTTGATGTGCTAAAATAAGAAAAAAATGTGGAAAGAATTTAAATGCATGAAAAACACAAAACAAAAAGCGCGAAAAATGAGGTCAATTATGGGTACATACCGAAGGTCCATACGCGGTTGACCGTTGGTGATGTTGCACGCACTCAAAACGGTGAGTGTGGTAGGGGATTGGCATCTTTCTCTAGCTGGCTGAAATGTCTGTCACAATAATTTGAAAGTCAAAAGGTGCAAATGACTTTGAAAATGACCTTTTGGACTTTATATAGCTTTTTAAAAAGTGATTTTGGTGGGTTTTATTTTATTTTAATTCATCAAATTAATTGAAATTCAACCACTGGCTAAAATTTTATTCATCAATGTTGGGAGATAAATTATTTAATCATCAAATCTTCATGGAAATTCAAAAATTCATAGAATCATCAAATCATTAATTTATCTCCTTAGTGGGCATATTATCTACAATCATTTGAAAATCAATATCTGAGGCATGTTTGGGGCACACTGAATTTTTTTCATCAATACTAGTAGTAGCAGCAAATTTTTTTTTGAAGCAACATGTAAACACATCACTTCAAAGAGGGGCAAAATGTATACACCTAAAATTGGTTTGGAGAATTCGATTAATTAAATACAAATTATTTGATTAATTATCCTAATTTCCTCTACTATTTGAATAAATAGAAACATTTATTTATATAGTTCACGTTCACATTCACATTTAAATTCTTCTAATCTTAATTAAATAAACAAAATTAAATACTTTGTTTGATTTAATTATCATTTTCCTATTTTATTCTATCACATCAATCTTAAAATTAATTAAATAAAGATTAAAAACTTTATTGATTAATTTCCATATGCTTCTGTTTGATTTAATAAACAATTTCTATAGTTTTTTTTATTAAATTATTTATCCCTCTTTTGCTAATTTAAAAAAAATAAAAAATATTTGAATAAAGGCATAAGGAATATTCCTCTATATTTCCTCAAAATCAAATTACATATCCTATGTCTAATTTATGTCAAAATATGTCAAAATTAATGCTTTGAAACTTCATGGGAAGTTTTGGAGATAAATTCCAAATTCTTCTCTCAATCCTCCTCCATCAATCTTTTCTCTTCTCTTGCCTGGTGTTTTCATGGGTAGAGACAATCTCCAAATTTATCTCAATCTCCTCCATGTTTCACCATTAAATCCTCCAGATTGAATCCAAGCCTCTCTTTGCCATCCTTGTGCATTTCTATAGTGAGGAAATCTATAAATAAAGCTTCATTCAACCAAGAAAATGATCTGGGTTTATCTAATTTATGCACTATTACTCTACAAGAATTCAAGCATCCAACATCCAACATTCAAACTTTTACAATCATGGCTTCCTCATGTAGTTTCATTTATCATTTTTCAAGTCAATCCATATTGTATTAGTTTCTTTTGATCATATACATATTATCAACATCCTTCTTGTTCTCTAGATTGTCATTTTAACAATCATAGTGCTCACACGATATGAGAGCCACAATGATTTAATAAATCTTTAGAGATAGAGAGCAATATGACGCTTTCAATAGATTATTGTTTTAAATTAGTTTAATTTTCTTGATATTTGATATAATGTCGTATTAAGAAGTGTTTTATTCTTTTCTACTTATTCACACTTACATATCCATTTTAAATGGTTAAGTCATCTCAAGCATAATAGGGTAGTAAATTTAGCAAATTTTCTTTACAACTTGTTGAAATGAATGGCTTCAGAATACTAGAAAAGAAAATGTGATACTTCTCTCTCTCATCATTGTTTAGTTACCTTAATGATCAAAAGGAGTCTAAGAATTCAATACCCACAAGTTAAGTGGGAGGACTTTAGGGCTAAGGAATGCATAAACATTAATAGTTTGTTGGATGTACTTGTAGTGCCTGAGGATACAAAAAACAAAAATGAGCATGAAGAGGAAAAACCTCATGACTCACCTACCCACAGCCAAGGCGAACATGAAGAACTTATAGAACTATATTTTGGGATACCCATAAATGAGGAATTTCCTTCTTCTAAGTCATGAAAAATCTAAGAGCCAGAGAGGTAGTGTATCTACCTCCTCTACACCCTCTAAACTAGAAGAAGATATTTCAAAGAAAAAGGGGTATGCTCCTAAAATGAAAAAAAGAGTGTTAAAAAGGAAGAAAGGAAAATTGAGGAATAAGTACTTACAACTAGACACTTTGGTAGGCTTAGAAAACAAAGTGCTACAAAAAGAAATATAGGGGAACCTGAAGGAAAACATATGGGTAAAGAACAACCTCTACAAAATTTTATGACTGTAGAAAATGACTCTAAATTAGAAGGGAATGTTCCTGGTAATAAGAATATACCAACAAAAAAGATAAGGTATGTAGTGACAAATTTTTATTCTGAATCAAAAGATATATTTGATGCTAGGAAATTTTAGACAAAAACCTTCCCCATTCCTAGAAATTATGAAGAAATTTATGAGTAGTTTGAAAATGTAGAGAAATTTTACATTGAAGGAAAATATGTAAGAAATGAACTTCAAGAGGCCCTAGAAAAAAATAAACACCTAGAGGAATTGGTACAAAATTATGACTAGAGGGATAAAGAAAGATAAGGAAAAAAGCAGGAGATGGAGGAGACACTGCAACTATATGGTCATGGCACTAAAATGGATGTGTTGGCACAATTAGATATTAATAAGACATGGGACAAAGATCTAGCAGTACCAAATGAGAAACCCCCTCCTCTCAAAAATATTTCTTATCATACAACATGCTCACTTGGCTACCAATTATAGAAGGTAACTAATAAGTTTGTGCAAGAAGAGAAGATCTGGAAAAAGGAAAAGGAAAAATATGAATAGGAATTGGAGAAGAAAGATATGGAACTGAATAAAACTGCAATTCGGTTGGAGGAGATAGAAGATAAGGTTGCATAAATAGTTAGGTGTGTACCTCCACCAAGAACTTATGCATTGTTTTTAAAAGAAAGGTTTTTATGCTTTCAATTCAGCAAGTTAGTTAGCAAGCATTTAGTTGCCATGAGTCAAACTTATGAGTTTATTGAATTTTTTGTTGCTTCCACACCCAAAGAATAGGATCAATTATGTGAATTTTATTTGAGAAACTATGTGATACCTGATGAAATAGAGTGAAACCCTTTAATCTTTGTGGGTGATCTTTAGATCAGGGCACTTGTGTCTTACTATAGGAATGAATAGCTTAGAGGTGAGATTATGGAGGAGTATGAAGATAAAGAAAAATCCATTGAACTCCTAGTTAGAAGAGAGGCTAGGAATCCTAATGCAATCATTGATGAATGGATGAAAATTCTTACACATAAGGGAGTAGGTATGAAAATCATGAAGCTCAGGGAGGTAGAATATGATAGAATGAAAATGTTAGCAATGGGTGTGGGAAAATAGTGCTACAAGTACATGCAAGTTAGATGGAATAGTATAACACCTAAACTATAAAATAAAGAGTCACATTGCATGCACAACTTTATTGATATGCTTTAGAGGGCACACAATTACATGGAAATCAGTATCAACAAGGGAATTCATTGGATCCCACTCATGTTTCATCCACCTACTCTTCTTTATCTGATACCAAATTTGAAAAGGGAGAGAAGTGATGAATTTGAAAGGGAAGGAACTATTTAGATGAGACACCTTTTAGAAAATCAACTTTTTTTATTTGAGACAGATTCAGGGTGCTAGCATAGTTATGGACCTAAGACAAATTTCTCTACAATACAATCAAGATCCCTAGTGTTTTTCTTGGGGACAAGAAAAATACTAGTTGGAGGGAGATGATAGGTCTAGATAATATCTTAGTTTTTTTTGGTTTTATACATATTTCAAGATACTTTAGATACATTCTCCAGACAATGTTCCTACACTATACTATCCTTTCATACCCATTATGAAAAATTGAACCTTAATTATGATGACAGAATTATGGTTATAATGTATTATAGTTTATATGAATGTATGTATGGTATGTTTATGGAAAAATATGAGTTAATTGAGGGTTATATTGAGGATCATCATGGAAAAAACAAGCCCTTAAGTGGCGATAAAAATTCAGAAAAATCAGAGTTAGGCAACTTGACGTAAAAATTTGAATAAGTTATCTATATTATTTAAAAAATATGTAAGAATAGAATCTCTAGAAAATTAAATTTATTTTCTAAACTACTAAGTTTATTTAAGAAAAATAAAAATCTATTTGGTGAAAATTTGAAATTTCAACGCAGTAGTACTTAAATTTCAGGGAAAAAATAAGTAGGCATTTGTTTGACCACCCTAACCACAATAAAATGATAATATTTTTTTATAAGATTTTAGATATAAGTAGAGGACGAATATCTCGATGTGATGAATATTTGTTTTTAATTTGTTTCCTAGTAAATAATTAATTATGAATTTTTTATTACAACTTTTAAAAAATATAAAAAATCGTATGTCTGACCACCTTATCTTGGTCAAAACTTCATGAAATTCATTTTTTTAAAAATCCTATAGTATGTGAAGCATAGAATGTGACGCATGTTTTGTATTCAAAAAATGTGCTATTATTTGAAAGCTATATATTATTTTCAATCATCCTATCAATCAGGACTTTAGTTGTAATTCAAATAGAAAAGGAATAATAATTATTTATTAAATTCAAAGTAAAGCATTTTTTATATTGGTGAAATCTGAGAATCTTCTTTAAAAATCCTTTTCATTTCATCAATTTAGGGTAAAACAAAAGTCGTCAGCCACATGGGTGAACTCTAGAAAATCAAGGTAAGTAGTTAAACAGGTTTTTTGTGTTGACTTCTTAGGATTGGCATGTCTTGGCCAAATTTCAAAGAAAACCCGAGCCTAATCCCTAGGTAGTATGGTTTTTGTCACACATATCGGATATCTGATTCAAATCAGATATCTAGTCCAAATCGGATATAATTTTAACATATGATTTTATATAAATTTTGATTTATAAATGTAATATAGGTTTTAATTTATAATTTTAAAAATGCAATAAATAGTTTATAGTTTATTTTAATATATCTAGTTGAAAATATACAATATAGTTTATAATATAGTATATAATATATAATTTATGATAATCTCTTACGAAATTATGTATAATATATAATATATCATATTATTATGTATAATATTTAAATATTATTTATATATTTTAGTTATTGTATATTTATATTAAGATAATATATAAAATATTATATAGCTTATTAATATTACTAATATATAAAATATTTAAATATTATCTCTTTCCCTCTCTCTCTCTCCCTCTCTCTCTCTCTCCCTCCCTCTCTCTCTCTCCCCTTCTTCCCCTCTTCCCCTCTCCCCCTCTCCCTTCCCTCTCCTAATTATCTCTCCCTCTCTCTGACCCTTCCCCTCTTCCCCTCCCTTCTCCCTCCTCTCTCTCTCTCTCTCTCTCTCTCTCTCTCTTCCCCTCTTCCTTCCCCCTCCTAATTCTCTCTCCCCTTCTTCCCCTCTGGTGGAACCTTTATATTTTTCCTAGTTCCACTATAAAATCAAGGTTAAACCCTATTGGTCATCATCCTAGGGTTTTGATCTTGTGAGGTTTTCATGTCCGTGTCCTTTTTGGCTTCGGGCTTTCTATTTTTATGTTGACTGGTTGAGTCAGTTTTCGATCATATTATTAATCCTTCATGGTCCCAAGTCTCGTGAAGTACCGGCCCTTTCATTGTCTTACCCGCCATGACTAGGTCATCTTCTAAAACAACCTTCGGTGTATGTGCTTATATTTTCTCCTTAAGTCGAGTATTTGAATTTTGCATCGCCCATCGCTTGTCTTTTTTTAAGTTTTATCAAGAAATCCGTGATGAGTGATGTGCTTCTTCTTTTGTATTAGTCGCTTTCATATCTTCACATGTTTGTTTGTATCATTTAGGAAACAACACCCGATGAGTGATGGGATCAACATTTTGATCCATCACTTCCCTCTTAACTATCGTGAGATGTTTAATGCAGAATAGTTTTGAACTAGCGACCGTCGATGTGGAAGATCTTTCCCATTGCTAAGGCATGGTAATTTTCTAGTTTACCTTGGCCAAATTGAGGTTTATCAAGAAATGAGCGAGAATAGTAGGATCAATTGATAGAATCCTTCTATCATAGATCGATGGTTCTTATCTCATCGTGGATTTTATACTATTGCTTGTTGGTGATGAGGGAGAGGCGATGCCAGATACTATGTCTGAGAGGGTGACATGTATTAAAATATCAGCCCATCGTTTGGTACATGTTATGTCACTAAAAGGACGTTATGAGGTGGTGAATGTGTGCAAACCATAGGATTAAATTCAGAAGCCTGTAAATCAATGGTGTATATTCAAATGAGAACGGGTAACTGTCAAAGAGGGTATTTCCACTCGTGCAAGCTTACCTATGCCATTAATGGTTCTCGTACTATGCCAAGTAATTGTGTTGGGTTTCCATTTTAATTTCCTTCCTCAATGTGAGTAGGTTACAAGGGCAATGAAGAGCTGGGAACACGAGCAGGTGAATGTTACAGAAAATATTTTCAGGTAAGTTTGTGCCTAACATTGAAAATCTTATTTTTCATGCTAAAATGCATCTATGTCTTGTGTATTCATAATCGTGTGTTGGGGTTAGAATAAGGTTTTATATATTATATAAGCTAGTGTGCATTTTGGGCTTGGGTAATATTAGAAATTGGTATTACCTGATAGATGTGGTTGTAAAGTTTATATCTTTCAATTCAACACTTAGTTGAACTTGCAATTAAGGAAGGAACCCTAGTGTAAGAAAAGATGATCCAACTAGGTGAATCTTCCATTTCTAAACCCACATCGAAAAGAAAGAGGCAACAAGCCTCTCAAGAAACTACAGATGAACATGAGAGTCCTGATAGAAAGAAAGGGAAGCCAAAGAGTTATATCTGATTTATGGAAAAATTTCAGCCTCTAGATGTGAAAGCGAGTGACAAGAAGGCCACAGGAGATGGGGTGCTAACCTCTAATTTTGAGGACCTTGTGGCAGAGATAGGTGATATTTTTGTGTCGAGTTTGGGTTGGGAGTTGTTTGTGAATGCCTTTACAAGGTGGGATGATCCTCACCCTGGCCGAAATGTTTGGGGGTATGACCTGGGAAATTTGGCTGTCCCAAACATCTTTGTTGAAGTGTATTTTATGTTCCAGCTCACCGCTAGGTATGATGATGTTAATAGGGTTATTACTGACATGTCTTGAAAAAAATTTCTTGAAGTAAAGAGAAGAAAATTTATTGAGGTCTTTGGCATGAACCCTAATGCTATTTAGAAGATTATCATGGAGAACTTATGGAGGTATTATAATACACATAGGGTTGGATACAAAAAAAGTGAATTGCCCAAATACAGGCTAGAAAAGGATTCCATGATTTCACTTAAGGAGTTCAAGCTCTTGGACTATGAGGAATTTGTTTATTACTTCAAATGTACATATTACATGTTGTGTCAAGTCCTTGGGATCAAGTGTGATGGAAGGATATCATTGGATATGCCAGTCATGATCACAAACATCCAGCATATATATCAACATAGATGGTTTGATTATGCTCATCACATGGCTGAGTAGTTGCACTATGATTTAATAAAATTAAAAGAGAGAAAAACCTCATGGGTTTTCAGACACTATTCAGTGCTGATGCACATGCTCTTGTACCAAGGAAGGGAGGTTTTCAGTAGATATGTGAAATTGAGGCAAGTGGATGAAAATCACCATAGGTTACCAGTGTAGATGTGGACCTACATTTGGGATTTTCATTGTTCCACCTCAGATTATGTTGAGTTCTGTAATACAATAAAACACACTATCCTAGTGCAAATGGGGGTGGCACCAACGGAAATAATTTCCAAAACAATTAGGGCTTTATTAAGGCCAAGGGAATACGGGGATGACCCTAATTATGAGTGCAATTGGGGATATTGGTATTTGTATGGAAAATGCACTATTATAAGATGTTATGGAACTTTCATGGCTCCACATGTACTACCCACATATGTATCTGATAGGTTGGTGTTCTTAGATATCAAGTGGTAGATGGATAAGAGTGATGCTGAGAATTTAAGAGCTTTTAGGAAGGCTTCTATTATTGCTTCTACCTTATCTTTTGATCATTTTGTTGTCACTACTAAGGAGGCCTATGAGCTTTTTGGTATAATGGTAAACAATTTGAGGATGGGAGTAACTTTTATTAGGAATTTTGACCCTAAAGAGCTCATTGATAGGGAAAAGATTAAGAGAGGAATATCGGGGTATGGGCCTCACCGGTTTCTCTTCAAGGAAGATGTAGTAATAAATTTGCTAACTGTAATTGCTACCAAGAATAAAGGAGTAGTATGGATGAAGATGATTGAAATGGAGCAAAGAGCTCGATGATAAAAATCCTTTTATGAAAGCCCTTATAGACATATTGATGATAAATTCACCAAAATGGAAATAATTTTTTAGTGATTTAAGCGATGGCACTTTCTTTGAGAATTTACAACAAGAAGAGGATTTAGCCTAGGCTACTTTACAAGAGCCTTTGATGAAGACTGGTGGCCAGTTGATGGAGATGGTGATGCTAGAGGCTCAACAATGATCATTGGATGTTGTGGACACCCCTCTCATGGAGTTGCCTTCTGAGGATATTGGTGAAACAGATGATGTTGAAGTTGACACACAACAACCTTCCACCAAATCTAACCCTATTGAGCACCAAGTGGAGCAATAATTTTTTTATCTTGGTGTTGGGGATGCAATGGAACCTTTTTTTCCAAATGATAGGTTGGTATCTTTGGAATACAATGAGAGCCGAGATATTGATGCAAGGATTTTATCCTGTGCTAATTTCTTGGAATATGACTCTTTTGTGGTTTTAGAGGAATTCAGGGAGTTTTTTGTTGAATTAAAGGCTCAAGAAATAAGTGATAAGATACAAGCTGCAGTTGAGGTATTTGATCCTTCTCAACATGAAGACATGAAAAGGTGTACCAAGGAGGAGATTTCCCAAGAAATTTCCCAGATGAATCGGGCAGAGGCCAAGAGGTTAGTCAAAGATAGTGGGATGTTAGTAATACCTTGTTGGAGCTTTTCCTCCATAATTTCCTTGGGTGCAATTAAAAGTGACCCAGGTTTTTTGGTGACTGAAGAGACATTCAATGACAAGACCTTTGGCTTAGGTTTTGGTTCTAGCCTGCATGCTTTGGCTATTTGGTCTTTGACTCTAGATCTAGGGAGATGTGTGCTTAGTAGGACAATGATTGGTCTCTCAGGTGATGTGATCATTGGGAGAGCTTCAAAGATGATAGACCCACAAGCTGCAAGATTGATAATGCATTCAATCATGCAAAGTGTTGATACTACTAAGATTAGTCAGGATAAGTACTCAAAATAATTGGAGAGGCATAATACGATGGTTGAGGAGTACAACAAGTTAAGAGTTACCCTTGCTAAGGCTAGCCAGAAGGCCTTCCCAGCTTCCCCATCTAATACTTCACCTGAGGATAAGGACACTCTGAAATTGAGAATCAGTTCCTTGAGGAATGAACTCTAGGAAGTTAAGGCTGGGAATGATAAGCTCCAAGAAGGCATGAATAACAATTCCAAGGACATGGTCAAGGTTTTCCTTAGTCACAGGTGGCATAAAATTTCCCTAAAGACAGAAACTACATGGTTGATGTATAAAGGTGTCCATGAAGCTTATGAGAAGTTTCATAATACTCAAGAGGTCTTCATGAACATCTGGAACAAATGGAGTAGTAGGTTGAGTAGCTTGAAATAAATTCAAGCGAGAGAAAAAGGGGATCTAGAAGTCTCAGAGAAACTCCATGAATCAATCAAAATAATTGAATTTTTTGGAGAAATTACAGGCTTCCATGAAATAATTGGGGGTTTATCACAAGGAAAAATAAAATCTTTTAGAGACATAGAGGAGCAAGGTATTCCTAAAGTTATAAATGAGGAGGGTAAGTTGAGTGGTTATGACTCATGGAAAGTTTTGTTTGAGAATCTAACAATTAAGTGTCCTAAGGTGACCAGTGTTAGGGATAAACAAAACTGATCAGCATTAAATGACTTGGTTGATAATCTTATTAAAATTGAGATAGGAATGGATAGCTTTTTGAAAGAGGCCAGGGTCATGTTAGATGCAAGGGCATATAGTTTTAAGGTACAGAAGTTGCTAGATGACAATTGGCCTGCTAAGGAGGAGTATATGGATTGATTAGATAAATATGTTGAATAAACCACAAAGGGGTGGTGAGTGGATATAGAATATGGTCTAGTATAGTATAGGTCTAGCCTTTGAAATAAAATTTATGAAGAAAATCTATATTCTCTTAGCATAATACACATGTGGAGCTCTAACCGTTTTTCCTTTCATCTGCTCTTGGCACTTCTGTTTTATTCTATTTTATCCTTTAGGTGGTGCAATGATGTGGAATTTTGTAACATGTGAACGTTTTGTGTATAGACATTTGAGTGATTGTTCTTTTGGTCTTTTCCCACCATTTTGATAAAGTGTAAATATAACTACTCGGGGGGTTGGAATGAAATGAAATGTTGAAAAAAAGAAAGGAAAAATGCAAATTTGTACACTAATAGCTTGATGCTTGTTTGCTCCCTTAATCCTATAAAGGAGATTTCAAGGATATTGTGTGAGGTATTTGAAATTTTGTTGGATCACAAGTACCTTTTGAGAACATTACTAGGAAATGGGTATGTGCAGGATCATCATGGAAAAAGTAGGCCCTTAAGTGGCAATAAAAAGACAAAAAATCAGAGTTAGAACACTTGACGTAAAAATTTGAATAATTTATCTATATTAGTTCAAAAAAATGTAAAAATAGAATCTATAAAAAATTGAATGTAGTTTCTAAACTACTAGACCTTTATTTAAAAAAATAAATCCATTTGGTGAAAATTTGAAATTTCAATGCAGTAGTATTTAAATTTAAGGGTAAAAATAAGAAGTAGGTGTCTGTCTGACCACCCTAACCACAATAAAATGATAATATTTTTTTATAAGCTTTTAGATATAAGTAGAAGACTCATTTCTCGATGTGATGCATATTTTTTTATAATTTCTTTCCAAGTAAATAATTAATTATGAATTTTTTATTACAACTTCTAAAAAATAGAAAATATCGTCTGTCTAACCACCTTAACTTGGTCAAAACTTCATGAAATTCATTATTTGATTTTATAATCCTATATTATGCAAAGCATAGAATGTGACACATGTTTCAGATTCAAAAAATCTGATACCATTTGAAAGTTATAGATGTTTTTCAATCAACGTATCAATTAGGACTTTATTCATAATTCTAATAAAAAATGAATAATAATTATTTATTAAATTTAAAGTAAAGAATAATTTATATTGGTGGAAAGTTGAGAATCTCCTCTAAAAACCATTTTGATTTCATCAATTTTGGGTAAAAAAAAAGTCGGCAGCCACATGGACCATCATATGGCTTACATATCGTCACTTTTTGGTCCATCATGATCCTACACATACCCAAATATAAGAGCATATAGAATGGATAGTCGAGCCTAGGATTATGATTTCATGTTTGCAAGTAGCTTAAAAGTTTTACGATAATTGTAGCATTTTGGCATCAATTAGTAGAAGATTCGAGACACGTTTTCTCCTATGAAATGAATTATGAATTAGCAATGAAATGGTTAAAGATTGTTTCATATGGTCTGTAGTTCTTGTAATCAAGTGTGTGTTCACATTGTGTTTTTCAATTCAAGCAATTGATTAAATGATTTTAATGTGATCACTGATTCATATGTTGTGTTATAGGATTTGTAAGAATTGTCTGGGTGGATCTGTTTAATTATGGATTTGTAATACAATCCCATGATGATATGTTGATGTGAATGTTATAATTGATTGTGTTACTGTTATTTGCAAATTCGACCTCGTCACCCTACGATAAGGCATTGTCTATGCATTGTTTGAATTTATGTGTACTTGTCCAATTAAATTATATCAAAGAACAACTTATTTGAATTAAATTTAATTTATAATTATGATGGTCATTGTGGTATTCAGTTAGTTTTCCCATTCTCTACTTTGAGTCACCAAATGTATAGGATTAGCCAAATTCTTGCAAGTCATTGTAATCTAAGTCGTCATTTGAGAATGTATCTATTGAATTAACAATGTATATGAATGTAGTATGAATTAATGTTTGAGATACATTGAGGGATTTCCCTCCTAGGTTTTGCAAAGCCCAAAGTGTAGTTGGAAAGCTAATTTTTTTTCTCTCGTTCACTGGCCAACCCCGTGCAAACTTTTGGTCATTGGAAATGTCAAGTCCATAGGCTATCTGTAAGATATGATTGGATTTTAAAAGAGCCAACACCATCCTCCCTTTCTCTCTGTCTCTCTCTCTCCTTTCCCTCTTCCTTCCCCCTCCTAATTCTCTCTCCCCTTCTTCCTCTCCTCCCCTCTCCCTTCTCTCTCTCCCTCTCTATCCACTTCTTCCCCTTTCCCTCCCCCCTCCTAATTCTCTCTCTCTCTCCCCCTTTTACCCTCTCCCTTCCCCTCCTAATTCTCTCTCTCCCTCTCTCCCTCCCCTTCCCCTCTTTCCCTCTCCTTCCCCATCCTAATTCATTCTCTCTCTCTCTCTCTCTCCATCTCCCTCTCCCTACCTCTCCCCTTCTTCCCCTCTCCCTTCCCCCTCCTAATTATCTCTCTCTCTACCTCTCCCCTTCTTCCCCTCTTCCCCTCTCCCTTCCTCCTCCTAATTCTCTCTCTCC
>CM021100.1:892894782-892918751 GCA_007115665.2 Sequoiadendron giganteum
GGAATCATTTGAAGATTTCTATCGAATGGATAAGGACATATTTCCTCCAAAACATACTTCTTTGTTGCTACCCCTTTCATTTCTTTTATTTGCCCTTGTAATTCCTTAATCTATTGAGTAAGGGAACTAAAATCATCAAGAGGAGTTTTAGGATTTTCTTTAATCCCTTCTGTGTCAAAATCAGCAGGTAACTTGGCTCCTTGAATAGCTAAAGAAATAAAGTATCTTTCCTTGTTTCTTTCTAAAATCTTTTCCATAAGAGTATGGAATTGAGGATCCTGCTCTACTTCTTGAAGCTTTTCTTCCATCAATTCCTCAGTATTTGAAGTGTCAAAGGGGTTTTCCTCCCTCCCACTATTATCACCCATTTTGCTCATTGTACTTTCCTCTTTTTCTATGTGCTTTCGAGATCTCGTGGTAACAGGCATAAGTTTTACAATCCTACTAACTTTGATCGAAGGAATGCAATAGTGTAAGGGTGATGAAAGTCAGGATAGAATGAAGATTCTATGACTTAAAAAAGCTTTTTAATCTTTAGTTCGTGATTCCCAGAGTGAAAGGATGAAAATTCAATTTTCAGGAATTAAACCAAAGATCAAAAATAAAGATGATTTTACACTTTGTGAAGTTTTATCTTAGCTTTGTAGATAGATGAATTTAATAGATGCCTAATGTGTTTGAGTTCTCTATTGTAGAATTTGATTTGGGCGAGTAGCATACGTGATAGCAGGTTGGGGAATATAAGAAGGACGAATACGTTGACTGTGGTTATGCCTTTGAGAAAGGGCTCTTCTTTGAAAGAAAGATCTTGAGTATAAAGGTTCTATAGCATAATCGTCAGTGAAACCTCTAATATAGTCGTGGTATCTATGAATAAAGGTTTTGTGTTCAAGCAGGACCTTTCAACTTTGATATAGAAATTTCCTCTTCTTCAACACTTTCTTGTAACTGAGAAACTTTTTGGGCTTTCTGATCTTTTCTTTCTAAGGACTTCTTAGCAAATGTTGTAGACTTCCGAACTCTGAGCATGGGAAAGACTAGACCGACAAGACTTTATTTTTGAAAGTCAGAAAAATCACCTAGACTCCGAAAAATAGATGCACCAAAACAGAGACTGAATGCGCCAAAACGGAGTACAGATGCACTGAAATAGAGCATAGATGTGCAAAAACAGAGCACAGATACACCAAAATAGAGCACAGATGCGCTGAAACAGAGCACAAATGTGCTGAAACAGAGTACATATGTGCTAAAATAGAGCACATATGCGTCGAAACAGAGCATAGATGTGTGGAAATAGAGCACAGATGCGCTGAAATAAAGAACGAATGCACCAAAATAGAGCACAAATGCGCTAAAGTAGAGCACAGATGCGCTAAAACAGAGTTGAGATGCGCTAAATTAATTCTGAAACTGACATGTTTTGATAGTTTGATAAAATTTTCTTGTTTTGGATGATCTTAATCTGATTTAAATGTGAAAAACACAGCATAAAACCAGACAGTTGTTTTCTTAATCCTAAAATCTAAACAAAGAGTGTATGTTCTTGAGATTTCCACAGGTTTTAAACAAGATAAGCACTTCAGTCAGACTCACTCTTAATTTGTGAAATAGGTCATCATAGTAATCACATCCCACAGCTTACAACCATGTCGACTCACATAGCCTTGTCACCGCCTAGAGGGTGCCCGTGTTTTTGTCTTTTCCAGGTGTGTACTCAAAGTGACAGAAGTGGATACCGAATCCCTTGAGCAAACAATCCCTGGTGACTATATGTTGAGTGTCTTGGGGGAATATTCTCCCCTCCCCTTGCACCATGATTAAAATAATGTTTGGATATTGACACGGCTGGCTTTCTACACTATGGTTCGTAGTAAGGGTATCGGTTTAGTGTGGCAAATAGATATACTCCTTCGAGAGACCTCCCAACCTTTAGAACAAAGGTTTTGGGGATGGTTATCCTGTGCACTACTGTCAAGTTGGATTTTCACCAACAACTTGCTTTTGATTAAAGTGGGTTGGAAACCTTGGCTTTAGGTGTTCCCACTTAGGTCGTTCCTCTTGGGTTAGTACTTTTTCCCACAAGAGCAGGCCTTCTAAAGGATGTAAAAAAGCATTAAATTGTGGAAAATAAAAGGTAAGTCTGGTATTTTGATCACCCAGTTAAGGGGAGAGCATAGACCTATTACCCACAATCACAACAAACAAATAATGGTTTAATTTTAAATCCCCAAATTGATAAATTTTCTATTCTAAGTGAAGATGTTGCTTCACTAAAAACATGGGATTCATTTTAACCAAAATAAATTATGTTTGGTGACTATCCTAGGATAGGTTAATTTAGATTTAAATGTCTATCCTGGGATTGGTTCATTCTGTTAAAAATAACATTAGAAAAATCTTGTCCGTGGATTGCTTTGGAATCAAAATTTTAAATTTTTACAATTGTATGCGCTGAAAGATCTCACGTATGTGCCGAAAGAGCTCCTAGGGATGTGCCGAAACAGAGTGTCTATGTGTCGAAATGGGTCATGTATGCACCGAAATAGTACTCGTATGCACCGAAATATCTCACGTATGCGCCGAACCGAGAGTCATATGCACCAAAACGTGATTTTTGTCCGTCACCTGCCAGAAAAATCTACAAAAAGAAAAATTAAATGTGGGGCTAGGCCCCATGGTGGGCACCAGAAATGTGTACATTAGAATATGTAGATAAAATTAAATCTAAACTAATACACCAATGAAACATTAGATTGAAGAAATTGAATTAAAGAAAGTAAATGCAAACTCTAAACCACAGTTTCTTCGAATTTGTCCCATTGTCCTCTATCTCCAAGGATTCATTCCAAGATGCTTGCTCTCAATTTTTTAAAATAGCAGCTTGTAGAATTGGCAGCTTGAGAGAATGAGATTAATAAATTCATATGCATTGCTACAAAATTAAGCTATGAAAATTGAAATTCTATGAATGCTAAGATGCAATTATAGTAACTACGCATGAAAATATGAGATTCGAGGTCCTTTTCCACTCATAAGAGGGTTGTATTTATAGATTTTTGAAGGTAGGAATTCAATTGGCCAAGATCGAAAGTTGAGTTCAAACCTGTTAGAATGAACGGTGAGAGATTGAGAATTCGAAAAGAAGATGGAATTCTAAGAGATGTATGGAGAATGAAGAGACAAATTGAAAGGCGTCTCTCATAATTAAATAAATAAATATTCAATTATGTGTGAAAGAAATATGAAAAGGCTTTAATTAAATATTGTAAATATTTAATTATGTGAGAAGAGAAAAAACCTTTTAATTAAATATTAAAAATATTTAATTTTGTGGGAAGAGTGAGAAATTTGGAAATGTGTTTTAATTAAATGTGGAGAGAAGAATATCATTTAAATTGTGAATTTAAACTTATGATAATTAATGTAAATAAATTGTAAAATCTATTTAATTAATTAAGAGGAAGGATAGCATTAATTAAATAAACTTTATTTATTTAATTAAATTAACAGAATTGGAAAATGAACAATGTAAATAAACAATTAAATTTATTTATATGTAGATGACTTAAGAATATTAATTAAATAATTCATATTTAATTAATTAATAGGTTCGATTAACCGTGACCATTTATAGATGTGTACAACCAGTACCATAGAGGACGAATCCGACAACAAAGTAATCCTTGATTGGTTATATAGAGATGAAGAACCATCAACACCAAATAGTAGTATCAAGAATGTCAATATCAATACAAACAAATACAACAAAGGGAAAGCTATCCTAGAAAAAATGGGTTACGAGGGACAAGGACCTATTGGTTTAAGAAAGGAAGGAATAATTTAGCCTATTCAGCCCCTCACTCTCCAATCAAAAGAAAATACGGGATTGGGATACTCTGAAGAAGAAAAATAGGAGATGAAAAGGAAGGTTGTAGAAAGAATCCTTCAGCTTAGAGATAGCTCTGAAATGGATTCAAATGAATATGAATGGGATCTGTGTTCCGATGCATCTTTCATCGATATTCAAGTTGATGTAATCCAACAATAAGCACCTATGCGTGAAGAGGGACAAGGCACTAGGTCTAGACCACTCATAGCAGGATCACTAAACATCGATGACTCAAATGGGGATAAACAAACCTTGAGTGAACTAGATGATCTTGAAGAAGGTACCATCGTTGACCTCGATATTCCACTTAAAAACTATGAAAAAATGGTTGTCCAAACCCTTACATCCATCAACCTAAATGAATATTATGACGTCATGCCATTAATCCATTCATAACTTATTGAATGGGAACTTGTCAAACCTCTGACTATACCAATATTTGCAGATAATGATGCCATCATGAATTTCCTATATCATGACGAACCAGGTATGAGTTCTATTTTTAATACTCATAACAACGCGAATTGGTAGGAGGGTGTCAAATCTTCCAGTTGCAAAAGTAAAAACAAGGATAATAGATCTAATGGTGAAAACCATTCTATGGCAGCATTAGATCTAGAAAAAGATTAAATAAAGAATGTATCTAATGGTGAAAGACTCTTTGAGTCACCGAAAGATGGGAGATTTGACACTCTTCCAGGACATTATCATGAGCGGTCATTAGTTTTGGTAGAACCAACACAGTCTGTTAAATCAACACTAAAGAGAAAGCACAAATCCTACATCTGGCAGAATCCATGACAGATCGAGAGAGATCAGAATTCATCAAGTTCTTTAAGGAAAGAACCATCAACTTTTCTTAGTCATATTCCAATATGCCAGGCTTAGATCCAAATCTACCCATGCATCATTTGTCTTTGCCTACACAAATCAAGCCTATGAAGTAAAAATTGAGAAAAATGCATCCTCATATCGCAATAATGGTAAAGACTGAGTTAAAGAAACTTCTAGATGCTGGATTCATAAGGTCTATCGACTACGCCAAGTGGATATCAAACATTGTACCTATTTCCAAGCTAGACAATAGCATCAAGATATGTATAGATTTTAGAGACCTAAATAAAGCATGCCCAAAGGATGATTTTCCATTAGCAAATATAGACATCATTGTGGACTTGACAACAGGACATGCCATCTTGTCAATCATGGACGGTTTTTCAGGATATAATCAATCAAAATAGCTCCAGAAGATCAAGAAAAGATGGCTTTTACATGTCCATGGGGAACCTTTTGTTGGAACATCATGCCATTTGGTCTGAAAAACACAGGAGCCACCTATCAAAGAGCAATGACAACAATCTTTCATGATATGATGCACACCTTCATATAGGATTACGTGGATGATATTTTGGAAAAATATTGTACAAGGGAAGGACATCTACATATCCTGAGAAAAATCTTCACACGGCTAGAGAAATTCAATGTCAGGTTAAACGCCAAGAAGCGTGTCTTTGGGGTCACATCAGCAAAATTGTTGGGGTACATTGTCTCAGGAAAGGGCATTGAAGTGGATCCAGTGAAAGTCAAGGCAATAATAGAAATGTCACCTCCTAGAAATATCAGTCAACTCAAATCACTATAGGGAAGGCTCCAATCAATCAAGAGATTTATCTCCCAACTGGCGGACAAGAGTCATCCTTTTAATCATCTATTACATAAAAATGTAATTTTCAAATGGGATGAGGTGTGTGAGACAACGTTTGATCAAATAAAATAGTATCTAATGTCACCGTCTACTCTCATGCCACCAACCAAAGGAAGGCCTCTGATATTGTACATTGAAACAACAAATATATCTTTGGGAGAATTATTAGCATAGGTTGATTATGAAGGAAAGGAACACACCATCTACTATATCAATGGGACATTAAATGGCTATGAAATAAACTACACTTTCATAGATAAATCATGCTTAGCAGTGGTGTTTGCTACTCAATAGTTGAGACATTATATGCTGACCCATACAATCAAGTTAATCACAAAGATCGACCCCTTAAAATATTTACTCAGTAAAGTTTCCTTAACAAGTAGACTAGCCAAGTGGGTCATGCTATTAAGTGAATTTGATATTCAATATATGGAGAGAAAAGCCATACAGGGTCAAGAAATTGCCGAACAATTGGCAGAGGATCCTTTAATAGATGACCGATCCATGACTATGTAGTTTCCAGATGTAGACATTCTAACAGTGATTCCACAACAATGGATATTATATTTTGATGGAGCATACACACAACGAGGATCTAGAGCAGGGATTTTATTCATCGATCCCCAGGGAGACACCATCCCAAAATTATATAGACTGATGTTTCAGTGTACAAATAATGTGGCAGAATATGAAGCACTGATCATTGGGGTCAAGATAGAAATTGAATGGAAAATCACAGACCTACAAGTATATGGAGACTCTTAACTAGTCATTTGTTAAGTAAATGACGAGTATCAAATGAAGGATGAAAATTTGATGCCTTACAAGAACAAAATAGATGATCTAAAGCAGTTTTTTGTCAACATCAAATTTGATAAAATTCCAAGGGTGGAGAACAAAGCTGCGGATGCCACGACCACAATCACTTTACTATTACAATTATCAAAGAAACGAGGTTGTTATGAGTTTATGGTGGAACAAGTACCATGTCCTTCTCACAAAAAATTGGAATCCAATACCATATTCCATCTATGAAAAAACATATGCGTACTTGAAAGATAATATCCTTCCTCTCGATCTTTCCAGGAACCAAAAAAATAATTTTATCTGCCAATCCTCCTGACATACTTTAATTGATGACATCCTATATCGTTGAGGTCTTTATGGTACCTTACTCCGATGTTTAGAACACAAAGAATCTAAGATGGCTCTATGCAAAGTTCACGAGGGTATTTGTGGCACTCATTCGAGTGGGATAACTCTAGCTAAGAAACTCCTCCATTTAGGATATTATTGACAATGCATGGAGAAAGAATCTTATCGGTTTGGAAAGAAATTTCAAAAGTGTCAGATTCACAGTAATCTAATTCATGTAGCAGCACAAGAACTACATCCCTTCACATCCACATGGCCTTTTTGTCAATGGGGCCTGGATCTAGTAGGAAAAATATATCCCTCTTCATCCAATGGACACAAGTTCATTATAACAGCCACAAAATATTTCAGAAAATGGATAGAAGTAGTGCCCCTTACAATGATCACAAGGGAGTAGATCTTTTCTTTCATCTCAAATTATATAATATGTCAGTATGGCATTCCTCAATCTATTATCATGGATAATGGACAAACTTTCAAAAATCAATATGTTCAAGAATTATGCAAAAATTTTCATATCCAACATCGTTTTTCAACGTCGTACTATCCATAAGGAAATAGCCAAGCAAAGGCCTCTAATAAAACAATTCTAAACATCCTCAAGAAGATGATAAAAAATGTTGGATGTGATTGGCATGTTCAACTCAATCCTACATTGTGGGCCTACAAAACCAGTATCACAACACCAACGAGAGCAAAACCATACACCTTGGTATATGTATCAGAGGCCATACTACCTATTGAAGTTGAAATTCCATCACTTCGAGTATCACTCAGAGGAATAATTTTAGATGAAGACTATAGGGTATCCAGACTGTAAGAACTAGAATTGTTGGATGAGTATCATAAACAATCTATTAATCATCTCACAACCTATCAACAATGAATACCAAGGAGTTTCAATCATAGGGTAAAACCTAGGATTTTCCAAGTTGGCGATTTGGTACTAAAAGAAAACTCAAGAAATCAACAAGATAGGGAAAAGAAAGGGAAATTTGAGCCTAATTGGCTAGGTCCTTTTATCATCATATCAGTGTACGGATTGGGGGCTTATCAATTGTCAATGTTAGAAGGGGATCTGTTTGATGAACCTATCAACAATATCCATCTCATAAAGTTCTACACCTGAATTCCTAGTGCACGGGTTAAAATTTTGAAAAAGGGTTTCCTTGATGAAAACCTGGCAAAAAGGCATCTTGAAAATAGAAAATATAAAAAAAATATACAAAAATGACTTTCTTCACATAAGAAACTATCATGCTTCAACACAATCACTGGAATTTAGGTGGATTATAACTCATTAACCTTATCAAACAACACAATTCAATGTAAACTCCATATTTCGTAAACCTGTAATTCTATTAGCTGTAAAAAGATCTAGTACAATGTATCTTTGCAAAACTCTATAAAATTCTATCTCTTAGCATTAGGTAAGCCAATCCAATTCTCAATTAGCCGACCCTTACAATGTGATACCCATCTGGTATTTATAGCTATACAAAAAGAAGTTCGAACTTCACTTCTATCTTAGGCTTTCCACCTTTTCAGGAACAATCAACTTTCTTCTTCAGCTTGCTATTTCTACCTCCAAAGCTTTAAGTTTTGCAGCTTTGACATCTTCTTCCTTTTGCTTCCTAATTAGCTCTTCAACCTCTTTTTCTTTCCTTATCTCTTTTGATTCTTCCTTTTCTATAGAAAAGGAAAAATATACAAAAACAAAGAGTGTACTCAAAACATATGGTGAAAACCTGGAAACAGGTGTCATATGTGATTCTAAATCAGCTTTTCCATCTATTTTGAAACATATTGGGATCATTAGTCTGGAAATCATTACCATTACATATAATGTCATTAGTCTTGCCATCATTGCATCCATTATCAAATCATTTCACAAAGTGAAGTTTTACTCTAGCTTGGGGGCAACATCTGGATAGCACTGGGGGCAACAAAGCATCGGTCTCACCAAATGGGAAAACAACAGTACGACAAGAAAAACAAAAAAAATCTTCAAAGCACAACATGAATCACCATTAGAAAGGCATCACACATCCGTATCGTATCTGAAAATCCAAAAACATGTCAAAAAGTGAATCTAGAAAAGAAAAACCAACATCATGAGTTTGTGTCAGTCAAACTACGCGGTCTTTGCGTGTGTAACGTAGTCAACACTAATCTTTGATCAGTCCCTGAGATCCCTAGGATAGGTTAGTAAGTTAGGTCTTTGCCCAATATTAGAAAATCATAAAAAACATCAAAAAAAGTCAGGATGGATGATCTAATCTGAATAATGATTTGAAACACTTTAAGTAAAAGGTGGATGAGTTGTATTTTTTATTATTATTGATATTATCATTTCTTCGGAGTAACTCAATGATGTAAATGAACTAGAGAAACAAGGAAGAATAATGATATTTTTATTGTCTGTTGTCTGTAAGTTATTCATATGAATGTATGAATTGTTGGGCGATGTGCTATGCAAATGTATCATCGATGACATTCAAAATTTACACATTGAAATGATTAATCATTGCATTTTTATGCAATGAATGCTTAGGTCATCTTGGTTCAATTATACCTAGATGCTTGTGTTCTCTTGCAATATCAAAATCATGAAAGAAGTACTCAAGTTGTCATTGGTATAACACATACCATTAACACTTGTACTTACTTTCAACATCCAATAAAAGCTCTATGATGATACCAAACACAAAGTACTATTAAAATGACAATGGTTTGCATATTGTTGCATGTTAAAATTAGACTGCATTCATCATGAATTCATTATCTGCAGAGTATTTGTTGCATAAAGGGATCCAATTAATGATTATTTTGTATGACTAAGTATACTTGACATAAATCAAAATCATCAAAAACATGTAGAAGTCATCATCTCATCATTAAGTTTTCCTCATTTCATCATTCATTCATTTTACATCAAATAAATTATGCATTTAATCGTACCATTATTTTTCACATCATATCATAAAAAAATACATCATTCATTACATTATCATCCATCAACATCCTATGCATTTGATCAATTTTTAACCCATACATCATTTGTCATCGATAAATTGTATCATAAAAATTTCATCACATTTTAAATAAATGCAAGTTATGTCATTATTATCAATACATCCATTATCATACATCATAAATCATCATTTATAATATCATACATCCATACATCATATATTATGCACATGCATTCATCATAGAATCATTATAGGAAATAAAAAAACATTCATCACATGATACATAATCACATAAATTAAAAAGCATGCATCATAAACCATCATAAATAGAAATCACTGCATTTCATATATATCATCAATGTCAAGTATACAATGAAGTCTGAAATAAAGATACATCATAAAAAATAAGCTGACTCAAAATATACATCTCAAAAAGAATCATAATAGAATCTATGATCTACTACTTCTAGAATGAGCGGGACCAACCAGGCCAGTACAAACACCACCCTTAGAAGGACCAAGATCTTTGGGATCTCTTCGTGGAGGCTATATCACACCCTCACTCACTGTCCAGGTATGCATCCAACTAGATTGAGAGATGGGGAATATTTGACTCTTCCCTCGGTAGGCACTTCATCATGGTATCTACCTAGGTAAAACCCTACATCATGGCCAGCCCGCAAAACCTCTCTCAAGTACTCTAAAACTGAGGTTCCATTGACTACTCTCTATAAGGTCTTGGTTGTCTCCTATTCCCTCTCAACAATGTGTCTAGCACTATCTCACTCGGCTGTCAAGGTAGCAACCTAAGTTTGAATAGAGACCAACTATCCATGTACCTACGCTAATGCCTGAGCATGGGTCTGTGCTTGAGCCTACATCTAGGTCTATGTCTATATCAACAACCCTTGGGCCTGTACCAACTATCCCTGCAAGGTCTTGACCTATTCCTATAAACCAACAATTTGTCTCTAGTGATTAACTAACAGTACTGCCACTGCTCGCCTCTTGCAAGGCCTACTAGATGATGGACCAACACTGAATGGTCCAACCCCTTTGCTAGCCCTTCCACCACCATCAATATCATCACTGCTACTATCACCACTACTGCTCTCAATACTACTGCCTAGTGTAGTATCACCTCCACTGCTCTCCTCAGAACCCTCGACAATGTCATCCTCCATGGGTAATGGTGCTGGCTCATTAGGAATCATGATGCAAGGATGTGGAGTTAATTCCAAAAAGGATACATACTCCTCTATCACAGGTGCCTTGGCAATATCCCTGTGCATATCCTAGGAAGATGGTTGCAAATCCTTGTATTCCTCTACTAGGGTCTCATATGATAGACATGGCCCCCAATCAGGTACATCACTTTATCACCTAGCATAGTGGGCTACCCCCCGAGGCATACACTAAACAATGTCATACTGTCTATACACCCTTCATAACAAAAATATCTCCAAAAAAAAAAGGTGTCCGGCCAATCAGGTACATAGAATCAAAAAGATACCCAAGCACAACATCATCCTCATCCCACTGCTCACAATCTAAGTATGGATGCCAAACAACATTCTTTGTATCATCCAACACTCATCTCCAATTCTCCAACTTACCCATCTGAGCCTAGGTAAGTCAACCTCTGTATCTGAAAACGTACGGTCTGCCTTCTAGTCTATCCAAAACTGGAAATGGTTGAGCAATAGAGAAATGCTCCCATGCCCACACCTGTAGAAGTGTCATCCCAGCTGATAAACTGCAGGCTCCCAAATATACCACTGAATGTAAGTCATGGTAGAGATGTGCCATCATACACATCCCCCATGCATATCTCATACCATGTACGACCATGCTCTCTAGAATTTTGCCCCAACCCACAAAGAATCCCTTTGACCTATGATCAGGACAAAGGAAACCTCCAATGAATCCAACAAGAACTATTGGTAGTGAAGAAGATGTATCAACAATCATCCTCCATCGGACACTTGGACCTGCAATGTGTTGATCCTGAAACACTCTACGGAGAGCATCTCTCCCACCAACCTCATGTGAATCATAAACCACAATCTTTCCCATGAATGGAATTTTTAGAATCCACCACACATCCTCGGGTGTGAGCGTCATCTCACTAGTTGGTAAATGAAAGGTGTTATGGTCACTGTGCCACCTCTCAACCAAAGTGGTAAGGAGACCTCGATTAATCCTAATCTGGGGCATTCCAAGTAAACTCATAAGGCCACATCGACCTATGACCTAAATCTCATCTGCAGTTAGATGAGGTATCAAATCGATGGTCCAGGGAAACCGCTCTCGCATCTGGAGAGTACCTAGATCCTCCTATCATCATAAAAAATCTACAATCAGTGCACTATGTCAAGAAATCAAAATTCCTTATACTATCAAGTCTAATCAAACTTTGGTATGAATTTTTGATCAAAATTCATGAGAAAATATCAAGAAACCTCACCAATATTGAGGTTCATCACAAACATTATCTAATCTTGCCTATCATGAGATTTATCAGATATTGAATAATTCCTCACCTATCATGAGGATCATCATAAATAGGATTATTTCTCGCCTATCATAAGAGTAAGTATTATTAATCAATCATACCAAACCAACAAATGGACATGATCATAATTGGCGAAATCAATATTAAACTAAGTCAAAATCTACAATTCTGACATGGATGCGCTAAAATAGGCATCCAAAGTGCTAGAACTCAAAAGCACTAGTTTATCAATCTAATGGACTACAATAGGTTTACGAAGTGCTACTTTAGGACTCTGATGCACTATAATAGGCATCTGAAGCACTACTTTACCCTAAGTGTTGTTTTACCACATCAATGCGCTAAAACAATCCATCAAAGCACCACTTTATCAAAGTGCTATAATAGACCATCGATGCGCTAATATACCACATCAAAGCACTAGAACATTCTAGGTGCTAAGATCCGACATCAATGTGCTAAATCTAACTATCTACGGGGTAAAACATGAAAGCACTACATTATCCTATGAAAGCGCTAGAGAAAATAATGCTAGCGTTAAATCTCAAAGTGCTAAACTAGCTAATGGAAGTGCTACACCGGAGTTCAAAGCGCTACAACGCGACCTTGATGTGCTAAAATAAGAAAAAAATGTGGAAAGAATTTAAATGCATGAAAAACACAAAACAAAAAGCGCGAAAAATGAGGTCAATTATGGGTACATACCGAAGGTCCATACGCGGTTGACCGTTGGTGATGTTGCACGCACTCAAAACGGTGAGTGTGGTAGGGGATTGGCATCTTTCTCTAGCTGGCTGAAATGTCTGTCACAATAATTTGAAAGTCAAAAGGTGCAAATGACTTTGAAAATGACCTTTTGGACTTTATATAGCTTTTTAAAAAGTGATTTTGGTGGGTTTTATTTTATTTTAATTCATCAAATTAATTGAAATTCAACCACTGGCTAAAATTTTATTCATCAATGTTGGGAGATAAATTATTTAATCATCAAATCTTCATGGAAATTCAAAAATTCATAGAATCATCAAATCATTAATTTATCTCCTTAGTGGGCATATTATCTACAATCATTTGAAAATCAATATCTGAGGCATGTTTGGGGCACACTGAATTTTTTTCATCAATACTAGTAGTAGCAGCAAATTTTTTTTTGAAGCAACATGTAAACACATCACTTCAAAGAGGGGCAAAATGTATACACCTAAAATTGGTTTGGAGAATTCGATTAATTAAATACAAATTATTTGATTAATTATCCTAATTTCCTCTACTATTTGAATAAATAGAAACATTTATTTATATAGTTCACGTTCACATTCACATTTAAATTCTTCTAATCTTAATTAAATAAACAAAATTAAATACTTTGTTTGATTTAATTATCATTTTCCTATTTTATTCTATCACATCAATCTTAAAATTAATTAAATAAAGATTAAAAACTTTATTGATTAATTTCCATATGCTTCTGTTTGATTTAATAAACAATTTCTATAGTTTTTTTTATTAAATTATTTATCCCTCTTTTGCTAATTTAAAAAAAATAAAAAATATTTGAATAAAGGCATAAGGAATATTCCTCTATATTTCCTCAAAATCAAATTACATATCCTATGTCTAATTTATGTCAAAATATGTCAAAATTAATGCTTTGAAACTTCATGGGAAGTTTTGGAGATAAATTCCAAATTCTTCTCTCAATCCTCCTCCATCAATCTTTTCTCTTCTCTTGCCTGGTGTTTTCATGGGTAGAGACAATCTCCAAATTTATCTCAATCTCCTCCATGTTTCACCATTAAATCCTCCAGATTGAATCCAAGCCTCTCTTTGCCATCCTTGTGCATTTCTATAGTGAGGAAATCTATAAATAAAGCTTCATTCAACCAAGAAAATGATCTGGGTTTATCTAATTTATGCACTATTACTCTACAAGAATTCAAGCATCCAACATCCAACATTCAAACTTTTACAATCATGGCTTCCTCATGTAGTTTCATTTATCATTTTTCAAGTCAATCCATATTGTATTAGTTTCTTTTGATCATATACATATTATCAACATCCTTCTTGTTCTCTAGATTGTCATTTTAACAATCATAGTGCTCACACGATATGAGAGCCACAATGATTTAATAAATCTTTAGAGATAGAGAGCAATATGACGCTTTCAATAGATTATTGTTTTAAATTAGTTTAATTTTCTTGATATTTGATATAATGTCGTATTAAGAAGTGTTTTATTCTTTTCTACTTATTCACACTTACATATCCATTTTAAATGGTTAAGTCATCTCAAGCATAATAGGGTAGTAAATTTAGCAAATTTTCTTTACAACTTGTTGAAATGAATGGCTTCAGAATACTAGAAAAGAAAATGTGATACTTCTCTCTCTCATCATTGTTTAGTTACCTTAATGATCAAAAGGAGTCTAAGAATTCAATACCCACAAGTTAAGTGGGAGGACTTTAGGGCTAAGGAATGCATAAACATTAATAGTTTGTTGGATGTACTTGTAGTGCCTGAGGATACAAAAAACAAAAATGAGCATGAAGAGGAAAAACCTCATGACTCACCTACCCACAGCCAAGGCGAACATGAAGAACTTATAGAACTATATTTTGGGATACCCATAAATGAGGAATTTCCTTCTTCTAAGTCATGAAAAATCTAAGAGCCAGAGAGGTAGTGTATCTACCTCCTCTACACCCTCTAAACTAGAAGAAGATATTTCAAAGAAAAAGGGGTATGCTCCTAAAATGAAAAAAAGAGTGTTAAAAAGGAAGAAAGGAAAATTGAGGAATAAGTACTTACAACTAGACACTTTGGTAGGCTTAGAAAACAAAGTGCTACAAAAAGAAATATAGGGGAACCTGAAGGAAAACATATGGGTAAAGAACAACCTCTACAAAATTTTATGACTGTAGAAAATGACTCTAAATTAGAAGGGAATGTTCCTGGTAATAAGAATATACCAACAAAAAAGATAAGGTATGTAGTGACAAATTTTTATTCTGAATCAAAAGATATATTTGATGCTAGGAAATTTTAGACAAAAACCTTCCCCATTCCTAGAAATTATGAAGAAATTTATGAGTAGTTTGAAAATGTAGAGAAATTTTACATTGAAGGAAAATATGTAAGAAATGAACTTCAAGAGGCCCTAGAAAAAAATAAACACCTAGAGGAATTGGTACAAAATTATGACTAGAGGGATAAAGAAAGATAAGGAAAAAAGCAGGAGATGGAGGAGACACTGCAACTATATGGTCATGGCACTAAAATGGATGTGTTGGCACAATTAGATATTAATAAGACATGGGACAAAGATCTAGCAGTACCAAATGAGAAACCCCCTCCTCTCAAAAATATTTCTTATCATACAACATGCTCACTTGGCTACCAATTATAGAAGGTAACTAATAAGTTTGTGCAAGAAGAGAAGATCTGGAAAAAGGAAAAGGAAAAATATGAATAGGAATTGGAGAAGAAAGATATGGAACTGAATAAAACTGCAATTCGGTTGGAGGAGATAGAAGATAAGGTTGCATAAATAGTTAGGTGTGTACCTCCACCAAGAACTTATGCATTGTTTTTAAAAGAAAGGTTTTTATGCTTTCAATTCAGCAAGTTAGTTAGCAAGCATTTAGTTGCCATGAGTCAAACTTATGAGTTTATTGAATTTTTTGTTGCTTCCACACCCAAAGAATAGGATCAATTATGTGAATTTTATTTGAGAAACTATGTGATACCTGATGAAATAGAGTGAAACCCTTTAATCTTTGTGGGTGATCTTTAGATCAGGGCACTTGTGTCTTACTATAGGAATGAATAGCTTAGAGGTGAGATTATGGAGGAGTATGAAGATAAAGAAAAATCCATTGAACTCCTAGTTAGAAGAGAGGCTAGGAATCCTAATGCAATCATTGATGAATGGATGAAAATTCTTACACATAAGGGAGTAGGTATGAAAATCATGAAGCTCAGGGAGGTAGAATATGATAGAATGAAAATGTTAGCAATGGGTGTGGGAAAATAGTGCTACAAGTACATGCAAGTTAGATGGAATAGTATAACACCTAAACTATAAAATAAAGAGTCACATTGCATGCACAACTTTATTGATATGCTTTAGAGGGCACACAATTACATGGAAATCAGTATCAACAAGGGAATTCATTGGATCCCACTCATGTTTCATCCACCTACTCTTCTTTATCTGATACCAAATTTGAAAAGGGAGAGAAGTGATGAATTTGAAAGGGAAGGAACTATTTAGATGAGACACCTTTTAGAAAATCAACTTTTTTTATTTGAGACAGATTCAGGGTGCTAGCATAGTTATGGACCTAAGACAAATTTCTCTACAATACAATCAAGATCCCTAGTGTTTTTCTTGGGGACAAGAAAAATACTAGTTGGAGGGAGATGATAGGTCTAGATAATATCTTAGTTTTTTTTGGTTTTATACATATTTCAAGATACTTTAGATACATTCTCCAGACAATGTTCCTACACTATACTATCCTTTCATACCCATTATGAAAAATTGAACCTTAATTATGATGACAGAATTATGGTTATAATGTATTATAGTTTATATGAATGTATGTATGGTATGTTTATGGAAAAATATGAGTTAATTGAGGGTTATATTGAGGATCATCATGGAAAAAACAAGCCCTTAAGTGGCGATAAAAATTCAGAAAAATCAGAGTTAGGCAACTTGACGTAAAAATTTGAATAAGTTATCTATATTATTTAAAAAATATGTAAGAATAGAATCTCTAGAAAATTAAATTTATTTTCTAAACTACTAAGTTTATTTAAGAAAAATAAAAATCTATTTGGTGAAAATTTGAAATTTCAACGCAGTAGTACTTAAATTTCAGGGAAAAAATAAGTAGGCATTTGTTTGACCACCCTAACCACAATAAAATGATAATATTTTTTTATAAGATTTTAGATATAAGTAGAGGACGAATATCTCGATGTGATGAATATTTGTTTTTAATTTGTTTCCTAGTAAATAATTAATTATGAATTTTTTATTACAACTTTTAAAAAATATAAAAAATCGTATGTCTGACCACCTTATCTTGGTCAAAACTTCATGAAATTCATTTTTTTAAAAATCCTATAGTATGTGAAGCATAGAATGTGACGCATGTTTTGTATTCAAAAAATGTGCTATTATTTGAAAGCTATATATTATTTTCAATCATCCTATCAATCAGGACTTTAGTTGTAATTCAAATAGAAAAGGAATAATAATTATTTATTAAATTCAAAGTAAAGCATTTTTTATATTGGTGAAATCTGAGAATCTTCTTTAAAAATCCTTTTCATTTCATCAATTTAGGGTAAAACAAAAGTCGTCAGCCACATGGGTGAACTCTAGAAAATCAAGGTAAGTAGTTAAACAGGTTTTTTGTGTTGACTTCTTAGGATTGGCATGTCTTGGCCAAATTTCAAAGAAAACCCGAGCCTAATCCCTAGGTAGTATGGTTTTTGTCACACATATCGGATATCTGATTCAAATCAGATATCTAGTCCAAATCGGATATAATTTTAACATATGATTTTATATAAATTTTGATTTATAAATGTAATATAGGTTTTAATTTATAATTTTAAAAATGCAATAAATAGTTTATAGTTTATTTTAATATATCTAGTTGAAAATATACAATATAGTTTATAATATAGTATATAATATATAATTTATGATAATCTCTTACGAAATTATGTATAATATATAATATATCATATTATTATGTATAATATTTAAATATTATTTATATATTTTAGTTATTGTATATTTATATTAAGATAATATATAAAATATTATATAGCTTATTAATATTACTAATATATAAAATATTTAAATATTATCTCTTTCCCTCTCTCTCTCTCCCTCTCTCTCTCTCTCCCTCCCTCTCTCTCTCTCCCCTTCTTCCCCTCTTCCCCTCTCCCCCTCTCCCTTCCCTCTCCTAATTATCTCTCCCTCTCTCTGACCCTTCCCCTCTTCCCCTCCCCTCCTCTCTCTCTCTCTCTCTCTCTCTCTCTCTCTTCCCCTCTTCCTTCCCCCTCCTAATTCTCTCTCCCCTTCTTCCCCTCTGGTGGAACCTTTATATTTTTCCTAGTTCCACTATAAAATCAAGGTTAAACCCTATTGGTCATCATCCTAGGGTTTTGATCTTGTGAGGTTTTCATGTCCGTGTCCTTTTTGGCTTCGGGCTTTCTATTTTTATGTTGACTGGTTGAGTCAGTTTTCGATCATATTATTAATCCTTCATGGTCCCAAGTCTCGTGAAGTACCGGCCCTTTCATTGTCTTACCCGCCATGACTAGGTCATCTTCTAAAACAACCTTCGGTGTATGTGCTTATATTTTCTCCTTAAGTCGAGTATTTGAATTTTGCATCGCCCATCGCTTGTCTTTTTTTAAGTTTTATCAAGAAATCCGTGATGAGTGATGTGCTTCTTCTTTTGTATTAGTCGCTTTCATATCTTCACATGTTTGTTTGTATCATTTAGGAAACAACACCCGATGAGTGATGGGATCAACATTTTGATCCATCACTTCCCTCTTAACTATCGTGAGATGTTTAATGCAGAATAGTTTTGAACTAGCGACCGTCGATGTGGAAGATCTTTCCCATTGCTAAGGCATGGTAATTTTCTAGTTTACCTTGGCCAAATTGAGGTTTATCAAGAAATGAGCGAGAATAGTAGGATCAATTGATAGAATCCTTCTATCATAGATCGATGGTTCTTATCTCATCGTGGATTTTATACTATTGCTTGTTGGTGATGAGGGAGAGGCGATGCCAGATACTATGTCTGAGAGGGTGACATGTATTAAAATATCAGCCCATCGTTTGGTACATGTTATGTCACTAAAAGGACGTTATGAGGTGGTGAATGTGTGCAAACCATAGGATTAAATTCAGAAGCCTGTAAATCAATGGTGTATATTCAAATGAGAACGGGTAACTGTCAAAGAGGGTATTTCCACTCGTGCAAGCTTACCTATGCCATTAATGGTTCTCGTACTATGCCAAGTAATTGTGTTGGGTTTCCATTTTAATTTCCTTCCTCAATGTGAGTAGGTTACAAGGGCAATGAAGAGCTGGGAACACGAGCAGGTGAATGTTACAGAAAATATTTTCAGGTAAGTTTGTGCCTAACATTGAAAATCTTATTTTTCATGCTAAAATGCATCTATGTCTTGTGTATTCATAATCGTGTGTTGGGGTTAGAATAAGGTTTTATATATTATATAAGCTAGTGTGCATTTTGGGCTTGGGTAATATTAGAAATTGGTATTACCTGATAGATGTGGTTGTAAAGTTTATATCTTTCAATTCAACACTTAGTTGAACTTGCAATTAAGGAAGGAACCCTAGTGTAAGAAAAGATGATCCAACTAGGTGAATCTTCCATTTCTAAACCCACATCGAAAAGAAAGAGGCAACAAGCCTCTCAAGAAACTACAGATGAACATGAGAGTCCTGATAGAAAGAAAGGGAAGCCAAAGAGTTATATCTGATTTATGGAAAAATTTCAGCCTCTAGATGTGAAAGCGAGTGACAAGAAGGCCACAGGAGATGGGGTGCTAACCTCTAATTTTGAGGACCTTGTGGCAGAGATAGGTGATATTTTTGTGTCGAGTTTGGGTTGGGAGTTGTTTGTGAATGCCTTTACAAGGTGGGATGATCCTCACCCTGGCCGAAATGTTTGGGGGTATGACCTGGGAAATTTGGCTGTCCCAAACATCTTTGTTGAAGTGTATTTTATGTTCCAGCTCACCGCTAGGTATGATGATGTTAATAGGGTTATTACTGACATGTCTTGAAAAAAATTTCTTGAAGTAAAGAGAAGAAAATTTATTGAGGTCTTTGGCATGAACCCTAATGCTATTTAGAAGATTATCATGGAGAACTTATGGAGGTATTATAATACACATAGGGTTGGATACAAAAAAAGTGAATTGCCCAAATACAGGCTAGAAAAGGATTCCATGATTTCACTTAAGGAGTTCAAGCTCTTGGACTATGAGGAATTTGTTTATTACTTCAAATGTACATATTACATGTTGTGTCAAGTCCTTGGGATCAAGTGTGATGGAAGGATATCATTGGATATGCCAGTCATGATCACAAACATCCAGCATATATATCAACATAGATGGTTTGATTATGCTCATCACATGGCTGAGTAGTTGCACTATGATTTAATAAAATTAAAAGAGAGAAAAACCTCATGGGTTTTCAGACACTATTCAGTGCTGATGCACATGCTCTTGTACCAAGGAAGGGAGGTTTTCAGTAGATATGTGAAATTGAGGCAAGTGGATGAAAATCACCATAGGTTACCAGTGTAGATGTGGACCTACATTTGGGATTTTCATTGTTCCACCTCAGATTATGTTGAGTTCTGTAATACAATAAAACACACTATCCTAGTGCAAATGGGGGTGGCACCAACGGAAATAATTTCCAAAACAATTAGGGCTTTATTAAGGCCAAGGGAATACGGGGATGACCCTAATTATGAGTGCAATTGGGGATATTGGTATTTGTATGGAAAATGCACTATTATAAGATGTTATGGAACTTTCATGGCTCCACATGTACTACCCACATATGTATCTGATAGGTTGGTGTTCTTAGATATCAAGTGGTAGATGGATAAGAGTGATGCTGAGAATTTAAGAGCTTTTAGGAAGGCTTCTATTATTGCTTCTACCTTATCTTTTGATCATTTTGTTGTCACTACTAAGGAGGCCTATGAGCTTTTTGGTATAATGGTAAACAATTTGAGGATGGGAGTAACTTTTATTAGGAATTTTGACCCTAAAGAGCTCATTGATAGGGAAAAGATTAAGAGAGGAATATCGGGGTATGGGCCTCACCGGTTTCTCTTCAAGGAAGATGTAGTAATAAATTTGCTAACTGTAATTGCTACCAAGAATAAAGGAGTAGTATGGATGAAGATGATTGAAATGGAGCAAAGAGCTCGATGATAAAAATCCTTTTATGAAAGCCCTTATAGACATATTGATGATAAATTCACCAAAATGGAAATAATTTTTTAGTGATTTAAGCGATGGCACTTTCTTTGAGAATTTACAACAAGAAGAGGATTTAGCCTAGGCTACTTTACAAGAGCCTTTGATGAAGACTGGTGGCCAGTTGATGGAGATGGTGATGCTAGAGGCTCAACAATGATCATTGGATGTTGTGGACACCCCTCTCATGGAGTTGCCTTCTGAGGATATTGGTGAAACAGATGATGTTGAAGTTGACACACAACAACCTTCCACCAAATCTAACCCTATTGAGCACCAAGTGGAGCAATAATTTTTTTATCTTGGTGTTGGGGATGCAATGGAACCTTTTTTTCCAAATGATAGGTTGGTATCTTTGGAATACAATGAGAGCCGAGATATTGATGCAAGGATTTTATCCTGTGCTAATTTCTTGGAATATGACTCTTTTGTGGTTTTAGAGGAATTCAGGGAGTTTTTTGTTGAATTAAAGGCTCAAGAAATAAGTGATAAGATACAAGCTGCAGTTGAGGTATTTGATCCTTCTCAACATGAAGACATGAAAAGGTGTACCAAGGAGGAGATTTCCCAAGAAATTTCCCAGATGAATCGGGCAGAGGCCAAGAGGTTAGTCAAAGATAGTGGGATGTTAGTAATACCTTGTTGGAGCTTTTCCTCCATAATTTCCTTGGGTGCAATTAAAAGTGACCCAGGTTTTTTGGTGACTGAAGAGACATTCAATGACAAGACCTTTGGCTTAGGTTTTGGTTCTAGCCTGCATGCTTTGGCTATTTGGTCTTTGACTCTAGATCTAGGGAGATGTGTGCTTAGTAGGACAATGATTGGTCTCTCAGGTGATGTGATCATTGGGAGAGCTTCAAAGATGATAGACCCACAAGCTGCAAGATTGATAATGCATTCAATCATGCAAAGTGTTGATACTACTAAGATTAGTCAGGATAAGTACTCAAAATAATTGGAGAGGCATAATACGATGGTTGAGGAGTACAACAAGTTAAGAGTTACCCTTGCTAAGGCTAGCCAGAAGGCCTTCCCAGCTTCCCCATCTAATACTTCACCTGAGGATAAGGACACTCTGAAATTGAGAATCAGTTCCTTGAGGAATGAACTCTAGGAAGTTAAGGCTGGGAATGATAAGCTCCAAGAAGGCATGAATAACAATTCCAAGGACATGGTCAAGGTTTTCCTTAGTCACAGGTGGCATAAAATTTCCCTAAAGACAGAAACTACATGGTTGATGTATAAAGGTGTCCATGAAGCTTATGAGAAGTTTCATAATACTCAAGAGGTCTTCATGAACATCTGGAACAAATGGAGTAGTAGGTTGAGTAGCTTGAAATAAATTCAAGCGAGAGAAAAAGGGGATCTAGAAGTCTCAGAGAAACTCCATGAATCAATCAAAATAATTGAATTTTTTGGAGAAATTACAGGCTTCCATGAAATAATTGGGGGTTTATCACAAGGAAAAATAAAATCTTTTAGAGACATAGAGGAGCAAGGTATTCCTAAAGTTATAAATGAGGAGGGTAAGTTGAGTGGTTATGACTCATGGAAAGTTTTGTTTGAGAATCTAACAATTAAGTGTCCTAAGGTGACCAGTGTTAGGGATAAACAAAACTGATCAGCATTAAATGACTTGGTTGATAATCTTATTAAAATTGAGATAGGAATGGATAGCTTTTTGAAAGAGGCCAGGGTCATGTTAGATGCAAGGGCATATAGTTTTAAGGTACAGAAGTTGCTAGATGACAATTGGCCTGCTAAGGAGGAGTATATGGATTGATTAGATAAATATGTTGAATAAACCACAAAGGGGTGGTGAGTGGATATAGAATATGGTCTAGTATAGTATAGGTCTAGCCTTTGAAATAAAATTTATGAAGAAAATCTATATTCTCTTAGCATAATACACATGTGGAGCTCTAACCGTTTTTCCTTTCATCTGCTCTTGGCACTTCTGTTTTATTCTATTTTATCCTTTAGGTGGTGCAATGATGTGGAATTTTGTAACATGTGAACGTTTTGTGTATAGACATTTGAGTGATTGTTCTTTTGGTCTTTTCCCACCATTTTGATAAAGTGTAAATATAACTACTCGGGGGGTTGGAATGAAATGAAATGTTGAAAAAAAGAAAGGAAAAATGCAAATTTGTACACTAATAGCTTGATGCTTGTTTGCTCCCTTAATCCTATAAAGGAGATTTCAAGGATATTGTGTGAGGTATTTGAAATTTTGTTGGATCACAAGTACCTTTTGAGAACATTACTAGGAAATGGGTATGTGCAGGATCATCATGGAAAAAGTAGGCCCTTAAGTGGCAATAAAAAGACAAAAAATCAGAGTTAGAACACTTGACGTAAAAATTTGAATAATTTATCTATATTAGTTCAAAAAAATGTAAAAATAGAATCTATAAAAAATTGAATGTAGTTTCTAAACTACTAGACCTTTATTTAAAAAAATAAATCCATTTGGTGAAAATTTGAAATTTCAATGCAGTAGTATTTAAATTTAAGGGTAAAAATAAGAAGTAGGTGTCTGTCTGACCACCCTAACCACAATAAAATGATAATATTTTTTTATAAGCTTTTAGATATAAGTAGAAGACTCATTTCTCGATGTGATGCATATTTTTTTATAATTTCTTTCC